>JAXIVD010003016.1:0-7500 GCA_036785275.1 Cancer borealis
TTAACCCATTGTCACATTTGTTCTTATATTATGATTATACGTATGTACCTGCGCGTCCTTTATGTGTGTGTGCGTGTGTGTGTGTGTGTGTGTGTGTGTGTGTGTGTGTGTGTGTGTGTGTGTGTGTGTGTGTGTGTGTGTGTGTGTGTGTGTGTGTGTGTGTGTGTGCGTGTGTGCGTGTGTGTGTGTGTGTGTGCGTTAAGCATCAGCAGGTTACCAAGGACACCCATATCGCAAGACCACACACCCAGCTCCTCCTCCTCCTCCTCCTCCTCCTCCTCCTCCTCCTCCTCCTCCTTCCTCCTCCTTCTCCTCCTTCTCCTCCTCCTCATCCTCCTCCGTCTCTTCTCCTAATCCACGAAATCGCTCTGAAACTTGGCATTTTAAGAATAATCACTTTTTTCTTCCCTCTCATAACTCACTTCTTTATCTACAACAGCAATCACTACTCCTTCACTTCCTCTACACTCTCAACACTCCCTTCACACTCCATATCTCAGTCTAACTCCTTTTCCTTTACACCCATCACTCCTTCGTGTACTGCTCGTTATACCCAGTCAGTTAATAAGCGAGTTAGTCAGTCAGTCAGTTAGTCAGTTAGTTAGTTTGTCAGTCAGTCACCCCCCCAATGCGGCTTCCTACCTGCCCTCACTCTTCCTCTTCACTTGCACATACATAGTCGCTCTCTCTGCTTCCTCTGACAAGTCCTTCTTACCATCATTTATGTCTTATTTTCGTCACCTAATTTCACGCTGCTCCTCTGTGCTCTCGTGAATTACCTCCCTTACACCGCAAGTGCATCCCCAAATTATTCAGAAAAAGAAAGTTTACTGCTCAAAATTATCGTGAAGGGTGCACCGAAAATATTATATAAATAAATAAATAAAATAAAAAACGTATATGTTAAGAAATGACTAACGCCAAAAACAGCGCTGCTTTTAAGAGGTTAAATTAAAGCTTCCTGTTTGAGGAGATTCTCACGCTGTTTCTGATCGCAATATATCACCATTGGGGTAAAAATGGAATAATTGGCAAGTTGTTTTGTTTATCTTGAGTAATAGTGATTGTACGCAGCAAGTTAACCTTCTAAGCTGAATTTTGTTTAATATTCAATGTTTTTCTCATATTTTAATCTCAATTGCAACGCTGAATTCGCATGATAAATGAGAGAGAGAGAGAGAGAGAAAGAAGAAAGAGAGAGAATACAGGAAGAAGACATAACTAATCATAGCTAACACTGAACACCAACCAAGACAGTTCTCTGAAAGTTAAAAATAGAAAACAGAGGCGGCCCCAGCACCAGTACCAGCAGCAGCAGAAGCAGCAGCAGTACGCCCTCATAACAGGAAGCGAACTAATGGTTATATTTACACGTTTTTTTCTGATGGATGAGGGCGTTAATGCAGCCTGAGAGAAAGTGGAGATGGAGGGGGACAGCGGTAGGGTCTTTGCCTTGCCTTGCCTTGCCTTGCCTTGCCTTGCCTTGCTTTGCCTTGCCTTGCCTTAGTGCTATTGCCTCATCCTCCTTTTGCATGCTAGTACTTTAGGCCTTAGGGGAACGGACGAGACCGAGCCTCATTAGAATATAAATTGATAATACCCAAGCGAACGGCAATGCACTGGAGGCTTATGTAATTGAAGTGGAAAAGGGTTCATCTTGCCCAATTTCATGGGCTACGGCAAGAGTAATTTCTAAGGAAGTGAATGCTATGATACGTGAAGGCTTTAAAGGGTCACTGAAGGAAGAGTATTTAGTGTACTGAAGACATTTCATTCTCATGATATTTCTGCATCAATCTTTTTGGTATTCAGACCATTTCCGACCCCATCCACTAAAGTGTATCTGGGAAGCACTTAAATTACTGAAACTATGACACGTTGAGGCACTTTCCAAACACACACACACACACACACACACACACACACACACACACACACACACACACACACACACACACACACACACACACACACACACACACACACACACACACACACACACACACACACACACACACACACACACACACACACACACACACACACACACACACACACACACACACACACACACACACACACACACACACACACACACACACACACACACACACACACACACACACACACACACACACACACACACACACACACACACACACACACACACACACACACACACACACACACACACACACACACACACACACACACACACACACACACACACACACACACACACACACACACACACACACACACACACACACACACACACACACACACACACACACACACACACACACACACACACACACACACACACACACACACACACACACACACACACACACACACACATACTGCACCTTTTTTTCATGCATTCACTTCATATGTATCTCTATCTCCCCGTTCAAGAGAGAATAAATGAGTATACAACAGAAAGGCGCATTTTTATCAGCGTGACCAGGTAAGACACGTTAGAGAGATAGGTCGCTGCAGCAGTACTTTTTCCCGCGGGAGTGAAGTTCGTGATCTGAAGAGCATGACAGGAAGCGACTCTATAATGAACCTGATGGAGCTACGTTGCATGTGACTGGCGTGGACGTGGTTGTAAGGGAGAGGGACAAGCAGGAGCGACAAAGGAAGGGGCGGGTGTGTGTAATTACCTAACCTAATCTAAAGGGAGGATGCAATGTTTGCCTTGTTTGTTAGTTGATGTGGTTGTTGCTCCTACTACTACTACTACTACTACTACTGCTTTTACTATTACTACTGAAAGAAGACATATACAAGAAAATTGAAAACTATAAAACATAATAAATACGGTTAACGAAAGATTCTCGTCCATATTTTTCACTCCAAGCACATGATTCTTATTCACATCTAAAAAACACAACATGCTTCAACAACTACCACAATGGGACTGAACTCTTACGGTCTAGCTCATGGATATTTAAGTCTGTCCTTCATACAAGATCCATCTAGATAAAGAGACCCCCAAGCAAGGCGTGAATTAAGCAGACTCCACGTGGCACCAGGAGACTTAGACACACAGACAGCGAGGCAGCGAGGGGCAAGACGGGGAGAAGATCAGTGTGAGTAACTATAATCCGTCAACCATTACTAGCAAAGTTCTTAATCACTTGCAATACATGAAGGGAAGGAGGAGAGGGAGGACGAAGCGGAGTGACCACAGCTGCCGGTAATGAGTAGTGAGTCGTAAGGGATATAATGGGACTCATATACATTAATGATGACGATTACGTGAATGACAACCACGAGACGAGACCCGCCCCGTGTGCTTCCCGTATCCGCTTCAAGCAATTACGAGTCAATGAACTAATTGCTCCTTATTCAAAGGGTAATTAGGGAGGGCAAGGATGACTGGGATGATGTCACATGCAAGACGTCATTACAGTGTCCTTGAGATAAACTAATTCAGGATTCCGTCTGTCAGTGAACTTGAGGAGACAGAGAGACAGAGACAGAGAGACAGAGAGACAGAGACAGAGACAGAGACAGAGACAGAGAGAGAGAGAGAGAGAGAGAGAGAGAGAGAGAGAGAGAGAGAGAGAGAGAGAGAGAGAGAGAGAGAGAGACAGGACGTAAGGTAAGGTAGCGATAAGAGAGTAAGTAGTGTGAGATATAGATAAGAAAGGGAAAGAAAAAGAAAGAGAGGAATGATAATTGCGTGTAAATGTTCAACTTACAACTCCATTAGCGCTCATTAGCGACGATATGAAAAAAAAAGAAGAAACAGACGCAATTAAGAGTTAAATAAATAAATAAATAATAATAAAACATGTACAATAATCAGAGTAAAGGATCTTATCTATTCGTTCCTTTACTTCGCTTTTTCGATCATGAGATGCAGACGAAGCAATTAAAGAAACATTAAAAAACGAAAGAGAGAGAGAAAAAAAAAAGAGAAAGAGAAAGAGAGAGAGAGAGAGAGAGAGAAAAAAAAAATAGAGAGAGTAAAAAGTCAATTGGTGTTCGTGTTGTGTTGTTAGTGTAAGCCCTTTTTGCAAAGCCTCCCACTTGATGCTTCAGTCTACAAGAAAAATGCAATGAGGAAATTAAACGCTGGAAGGAAAAAGCTAAATGAAAGAGTGAGCGAGTTAAGGTGTGTGTGTGTGTGTGTGTGTGTGTGTGTGTGTGTGTGTGTGTGTGTGTGTGTGTGTGTGTGTGTGTGTGTGTGTGTGTGTGTGTGTGTGTGTGTGTGTGTGTGTGTGTGTGTGTGTGTGTGAAAAGAAAAGATTAAAGCAACATCTTACACAATTACTAACACATAATCTAGTCAACAAAAAAAATAATAATAACCACAACAAAAATTACGACAAACCAATTTTTTTTTTTACCAACACGAAACGAAACTTATTTGTCAACGTGGATCACTATATTTTTCCCTCTTTTTTCCCCCCTTTCCCTCCCTTCCTTCCTGACTAACCATCTAATTTTCTGTACGAGTAGAGTTAACCACCAGATTTATCAATTCCATAAAAATAAAAAGGAAAAACTAGGAGCGCTAGTCTCTCTTTAACTCTAATAACTACCTTCCTAATTGCTTCTCTTCCTCTGCCTTCCTGCCTCCGACGATGATGAGAAGAGACACGGGGAGACAAGGAGAGACAAGGAGAGACAAGGAGAGACAAGGTTCTTTCTCTCAACGAAGCGAGAGAGACATTTTTCGTGCTATTTACTTATCCTTTTTTAAGTCTATTTTTTCACCTCAAGGCAGGATTGCACATGACGAGACGACTTAGTGATTTAGTGTTAGTTATCGTGTGTTCTGCAGCTCTTCCTGTCATTAGAACAACCCACCCATATCCTTCCCATCCTAATTTATAACCTTCTATATTACATCATTTTTTCATGCAGTCAGAAAGCATTAACATTCTCCCTTCTTACCATCCCAAACACACACGCACACACTTCCTTTATAGATGTAACTCATGACGCACGGTTCTCCAGCACACCACTCACCTCACTCCCGCTAATTAAGGACATGTATCACCTGTCTCCTGTGTTTAAGGATGCCCAGGTGTGTGGGTGTGTGGGTGAGAGGGTGTGAGGGGATGAGAGGGTGAGGGGGACTTGAACTGCTAGTCAAAACAACGCGATGCCTCAATATAGTGTCCTCTCCAGGTTGTTTAAAGTGGATGAATTGGATGATAGAATAGTTTAGTGCCCCTCCATCCTCTCTCCACACCGGATGCGTCCTGGTGATAAAAGCGTCACGTATCGCGAAAGAATTACTTTTGTGTAATTTCAAGACTTGTTAATTTATTTAATTTTGCTGACTTTGTGCATTACTCAGCCACCACCCTCCGGAAACTTGGGGGGAAATGATATAATTATTAGTGTCTAGAAGCCACGAGTAATTAAACAGCTGTTGCAGTTTCTTTGTTTTCTTTTTTGGGTAACTGCTTATCCAAAAAATTAGAAATATTAAAACGTGAAAGAAATACGTAAGACATTTAATGTTATACAATTCTTACCGCGGATCATGAAAACGCCCGTGAACTGGAAATAAATGAGACAATATACAATTATATACCTTGAAAAGTCATCTACCTTGAGGGAAAAAAAAAAAAAAAATTAAACAATTTTTCATATAATTTTCCTCAACTCTCAGTATTATAACAAAGACACTAACACAGATATTTCTAACCACCGCCAGATGTTATGTAGTTTAGAGTAGCATTCTGAAACTGCACCTCTGGGCCCACTCCTCTTGGTCGAAAGGTAAGACTCGGTGTAATGGACAACCAGGGACACCTACACACACCTGCTGAAAGGTGTAGCGGGAGGCGAGGAAGGTAAGTTAGGCCGTGTACAAAGTCAAGGTTGTACAGGATGAGAGAGAGACAGAGACAGAGACAGAGACAGAAACAGAGACAGAAACAGAAACAGAGACAGAGACAGAGACAGAGAGAGAGAGAGCGAGAGAGAGAGAGAGAGAGAGAGAGAGAGAGAGAGAGAGAGAGAGAGAGAGAGAGAGAGAGAGAGAGAGAGAGAGAGAGAGAGAGAGAGAGAGAGAGAGAGAGAGAGAGAGAGAGAGAGAGAGAGAGAGAGAGAGAGAGAGAGAGAGAGAGAGAGAGAGATACTTATTATCCTCAAACTTTCAACCTTTCCTCCTCTATATATATGTCTTCATTAGATTCATTATCACATTCTTTCACTTTTTTTTCTACCTTGCCAGCTTTCTCTCCCTTCTCCCACGTGTCTGGCCTCTTCCTTCTCCTCCTCCTCCTCCTCCTCCTCCTCCTCCTCCTCCTCCTCCTCTTCCTCCTCCCCCCTATACCCAGCCTCAAGGTCCCTCGTCCGTCACACACGTGCCTACCAACCTAACACCAGATGACACAATCTTTACTCATTGGTCCACATTCCTTCGCACTTATTAGTTTGTTTTCCTAACCTGAAACTGCATCCGAATTTGGTTATAATGATCGGATAGCGTGTCCATTAGGAAAATAAAAAAAGGAATAAAGAACTTAATCAATAGTATTAATTAAGAATATAATATAGTTCATCGTTTTATTTAGTTTATTTATTAACGATATGGATATTTTTTTGATCAATGTAAAGAGAAAGTAATTTTTTTAGCATCATCTGTTTTGGGTAAAGAAAAAGATGACGAAAACCAAGAAGAGCGAAAGGGAAGAGGCGTAGGATGTGCTGAGAGAGAGGAGGAGGAGGAGGAGGAGGAGGAGGAGGAGGAGGAGGAGGAGGAGGAAGAGAAAGAAGGCTAGGTGGAGGAGGAGGAAGAAGAGGAAGGCTAGGTGGAGGGAGAAGGAGAGGTCAGGATGCAGGGTGAGGCAGGGTTTCTCCATGTCAAAGGTCAAGTAGGGTAGGGCTGAATTTGCCTTTTAAGATACTCCTCACGACCTTATCAGCTGTGTTGCTATACCGTCATCATCGTCATCACACGTCGTCATAGGAATGATCGACCACCATTGTTAACTTATTTACCGTCATCGTCACCTAGAGTTATCATAGTCATCACAAACAACCAGTACCTCTTTATATTATATTATCTTTTTTTTTCTCTCCCTTATCAACGTGTTATCTTCAGACATTGAGGTTCGTCTGCACACACACACACACACACACACACACACACACACACACACACACACACACACACACACAACCATCTAACCAACCACTCAACCACACCACCTTCCGCCCTCATCCTAATTTTCCACCACCACCACCACCACCACCACCTCCTCCACCACCACCACCACCACCACCACCAACCCTTCCACCCCTTCATCACGGACGCCTTACACAAATACACACTATTATCAAATTCTTGCCCTCTTAGCAATTAAGGTAGATCTTCCCTTTGCAATTTCCTTCCCCCATATACCCTCGGGATGTCAGAGGCCGGTAATTAAAAAGCCATCTGGTATCAGTCACCACTCAAGCTGACAGACCTCGTGGTTGGGAAACGCTAGTACCTGTCTGAAGAAGGTTTCACCCCCACCC
>JAXIVD010003016.1:12500-15000 GCA_036785275.1 Cancer borealis
CTGTTAACTCTTCTCAGTTCGCCTCGAGTTAACATCAATTAGTCATTACTTGGAGGCGGCTCAGTGGGGACCTCAATCATCTCCCTGAAGGCTTCCTCGGAATATCAGAGCGAGTCCTCGAGAGCAGCAGCTGAAATATATACCGAAGCCATTACCTCCAGCACCAGGGCTGTACGAGGAGGCTCCAGGCGGGGTTGTGATTCTTTTCTCAAACAAGCAATTGCGGTAATAGACTTGGCATTCAGTAAACTCAAGTCGATCCAGGAAGAAGGAGAAAAAAAAAAAGGGAGGGGGAAAAATTATAGAGTCAAGAATCAAGTACTGCTTCTATTTCCGTTCCGTTTTAGCAGTGGCAGTAATATGGTGTTTTATTTTGAGTTTGTTTTTTTGCCTTGTTCTGTGTGTGGGGTGGATGGGCCGAGGCGAGGCGAGGCGAGGCAAGGCAAGGCGAGGCTGGGTGGGTAAGAGGGTGTGTGTGAGCGTTCCTTAGTTCACGAGTGTTTATTTAATGTTCGTCTCGGGTGAGTTAAGCTGGTCTGAGAAAGGCGGCGCATGTGTCCGTTCGTGTGTCTGTATGTCTGTGTGTCTGTCTGTGTCTGTATGTGCGTGTCTGTGTGTGAATGTCTGCATGTGGAATGGACTAACACTGCTTTTTTTCCGGCCATTATAAATAAAAACATGTACCATCACATAATTTTATATAATTTACCTCAAATTTGCTGAATATAATGTCTTCCTCTCAATACACATTGCTGTCCGTTCTTCCTGTGTAAAACATCTAAATCAACTGACTAAATGTTTACATATATAACTGATTTAAAGGGAAAAGTTACCTTACTAATACCAAACCTAATTCATTTCCACATACCTGTCGTCCTACCTGCCCACAACTCACACCTGAAGTAGCCATACCACCTCCTCCACCTCCTCCCAACCCTCACCGTCTCTCCCTCTAACAGTCATGGCTGCCATCCATGTTTCACTCGCCCTAATACGACAGATGAGATAAGATGACAGCAATTTTCCGGACGACCTTTCCCGCCCACTGCCACGCCCGTGAGTGTCGCGCCGCCCACTCAATAATAGACGGTCAGAAGGGACACTCACCATCAGGCCTCGATCTCAATGGTGACGCCGAGGCTGGCCGGGGAAGTAAGTAAGTAATCAGTTAGGTAGGGAAGGAGCGAGATTTTTTTTAACGGGAAGATAATGAAAATCACGCTACTACTATTGCTACTACTACTACTACTACTACTACTACTACTGCTACTACTACTACTACTACTACTACTACTACTACTACTGCTTCTGCTACTACTACTACTACTACCACTTAAAATATATAATCCAAGAAAGCTATATTCTTATTTATTTACACAGTGAGCGAGAAAAATACTAAATGTTATACGTGTTCCATTTATATTTACTCAGACCACAACACAAAATTACAGTGATTAAAAGAAGAGAATATTGTAGTGATTATAAAAAAAAAGTCAGGCAAAAAGAAATAATAAAACAGTTAACAAGGTAAATAATAATGATAAAAAAAAAAAAAAAAAAAAATAACGAGGATGACCGCCAAAAAATGTCTCCATCTGCTTTAATAATCAAGGTATACAAAGAGGTACAAAAAAAAAACCGGGGAAAAAAAAGAAAAAAAAAAAAAATAATACACGAGGGTGGGATGGAAATGTCAAAAATTACCATCCCTCCATCCGCTCTGATCCACTAATAAAACCTTCATGATCCACTTTTGCCTGATGTCATTTTCAGCAAATGTTGCCATATTTCCGGTTAATGTATCCGACTTCCGGTTCATAATTCGCGTCATCCGGTGGACATTAATGGCATACGGACTCAACATGACTATAGTTACGATTAACAAGTAAATCCGTTTGGGCCGGTAGAGTAAATTCACTACGACAAAGGAGAGGTTAGAGAGGTCATTTTTGAGAGTATGTGGAGGGAGGGAGGGAGGGAGAGAAGGGGGGGGAGGGGCGGAGGCAGGTGTGAGGGGAGATGATGAGGGGAAGTGTTCAGGTGAGATGATGATGACAGTGTTATGAGGTAATGTTCTGTTTGTTCTCTTATGTTCTGTTTTATTACTTTTGTGTAAGTTAATTCTGTGGCGGTGGTGGTGGTGGTGGTGGTGTTAAGTTTTTCAGTTTCCTTCTAAACTTTTTTCTAAATCTTCTGCAAAACCTGTTACTCCGTTGTCTTTCTTATATTCTTTTTTTTATTCGTATTCATTCTTGGTTCACTTCATCTATCTTCTATTTGTAATCACTTCATATCAATTCTTTTCTAATATATAACTTCCGCCCATCTTTGTAGCCTTAAAACACTATCATTTCTACCTCATTATTCTTCCCGTTTCCTCACATATCATTTTCTTTCTTATTTGTTCACTTTATCAAAACTCTCTTTACCTTTTTTTCATAACATTCAAACACCTTAAATTCCTTAGCTTTCTTAATCTCCTCCTCTTTCACCACTTATT
>JAXIVD010003016.1:17500-20000 GCA_036785275.1 Cancer borealis
GACAAACTCACAGAAAGAACAACAAAACACATGAGAAATTCCAATCACACACACACACACACACACATACACACACACACACACACACACACACACACACACACACACACACACACACACACACACACACACACACACACACGAGTTAGAAAAAATACAACTTCTGACATGCAACCAGATTGGAAGGAGGAGGAGGAGGAGGAGGAGGAGGAGGAGGAGGAGGAGGAGAGAAAGAGGAGCAGAGACCACAGTATATGTTTGGGGGAGAGGAGAGAAACAGGTAGCCCCTCCTCCGCCCTCCCTCTCCCCTCCTCTCCCCTCTCCCTCACCCCGCCCCAGGCTACTAATTGCTTCCTTTTCCATAAACTTTCCTCCGCTTGTCTACCGCAGAAAGGCAGTGTGTGTGTATGTGTGTGTGTGTGTGTGTGTGTGTGTGTGTGTGTGTGTGTGTGTGTGTGTGTTGTGTGTGTGTGTGTGTGTGTGTGTAAAGAATATGTTATGTATTTCTCCTCTTCAAAGTTATTATCAAATTTATTCTTTCATTAAATTCTACAATTAGTCATAAATTTCCTGTTCCTTTCACATAATCATTTCCTTCATTATCTTCTACTCTTTTTTTTTTTTTTTTCGTCTAATCTTCTATTGCATCCGAGTCACTTTTAGAGAGATACGTGTTTCCGTCTCTCTCTCTCTCTCTCTCTCTCTCTCTCTCTCTCTCTCTCTCTCTCTCTCTCTCTCTCTCTCCTCTCTCTCTCTCTCTCTCTCCCTATCTCTCTCTCTCTCTCTCAATGGATCGGAAGGGACCATTAAGCTAGACAAGACAATCCTCCTTTTCGATTGGTGATTAGCGCGCCTCGCACACCAATTAATCCCAGAAGCGTTAATCGAGTCTTCACAACCATTTTTTTCTCTCCAGCTAATCTTGCCAATCACACCCTAAGAATGGCCTCAACAAAGGGAACCATTCACTCTCCCCTCACATTATCCTTCACACTATGTTCTACTACTACTTCTTCTTCTTCTTCTTCTTCTTCTTCTCGTCCTCCTCCTCCTCCTTCCCCCAATCCGTACCTGGTCCAACACGGTCACTTAATTGGGCAAACAATCCATCAATTAATTCCCTGGTCGTCAATCTGAGGGGAAAATAAACTCCTGGGAAAGAAAATACACACCACAAGCTGACCAACTACTCTGTCGGGCGAAGGGAAATAAAGAGAGAGAGAGAGAGAGAGAGAGAGAGAGAGAGAGAGAGAGAGAGAGAGAGAAGAGAGAGAGAGAGAGAGAGAGAGAGAGAGAGAGAGAGAGAGAGAGATACATTCCGATGGAGGGAGAGAGAGAGAGAGGGAAGTGAAAGAACTTGAGGGAAAAAAAGAGAAAAAAAAGGAGATAAAAAGAAATTGACAGTCTTAAGAGAAGTGGATATCCTCCTCCCCTCCTCCACCTCCTCCTCCTCCTCCTCCTCCTCCTCCTCCTCCTCCTCCTCTTCCTCCTCTTCCTCCTCCTCCTCCTCCTGGTCAACACGTCGACTTAATTGCACCAATGATCGTCCAGCCGCTTTAATTAATCTCTACTTATCAAAGACCCTGAAACCAAGGATGAGGGGAGAGGAGGGGACGGGAGGGGACAGGAGAGGACAGGAAGGGACAGGAGGGGACAGGAGGGGACAGGAGGGGACAGAGGGGAAAGAGGCTGTGTCCCGGCGAGGGGAGAAGTTTTGGGGCCACTGGGATGAGGGTGTCAGAGGGGAGGATGAGGTCAGATTCTGGTGTCCAGTGAGGGGAACGTGTGAAGGTACGTACAAGAGACCAGTATTAAGAGGGGAGAAGAGGGAGGCGTGAAAGATAAAAGGATAAGATGAGGGTAATGTAAGGGGAGATGATAGTACACAACGCGTACGAGGAAATAAAGAAAAAATATTAGAGGTAGAAAGAGGGGAAAAAATAAGAAGAAAGAGTAGTACGAGGGGAGTTTTTGACGGTCACAACAAACAATATGAGAGGGGAAACTTGGGGAAACTTGGTCAAGCTCATTCTGTCAGTGTGTCAAGGAAGGAAGGAAGGAAAGAAGGAAGGAAGGAAGGAAGGAAGGAAGGAAGTATAGGGAAAAAGGAGGAAGAAAAAAGATTGGGAGGAAAAAAAATACGAAAAAACACGATAACTTCATAAAATAAATAGTTTTAAGACAATGAAAAGTATCGTCTTAAGGTGTGTGTGTGTGTGTGTGTGTGTGTGTGTGTGTGTGTGTGTGTGTGTGTGTGTGTGTGTGTGTGTGTGTGTGTTAGATAGCAGACACAATCTGAAACACACACACACACACACACACACACACACACACACACACACACACACACACACACACACACACACACACACACACACACACACACACACACACGCACACACACACACAACTTTCCTCAGTTCTTAGCGAGTCGGACCGAGATTATTGGCGATTATTTGTCAGTCTTTCCACTTGACCACTCTGGAGGGGAGCCACTCTC
>JAXIVD010003016.1:27500-30000 GCA_036785275.1 Cancer borealis
TTACCATTCCTTCATGCTGTCAGCCTAACACACCTCTATCAAGTGTGTGCGTGTGTGTGTATGTGTGTGTGTGTGTGTGTGTGTGTGTGTGTGTGTGTGTGTGTGTGTGTGTGTGTGTGTGTGTGTGTGTGTGTGTGTGTGTGTGTGTGTGTGTGTATGTGTGTGTGTGTGTGTGTGTGTGTGTGTGTGTGTGTGTGTGTGTGTGTGTGTGTGTGTGTGTGTGCGCGTGTGCGTGTGCGTGTATGACAAGAACCACCACCAATACACACATACACACCCACCAGACACACACACAGACACAGACAGCCATTCTTGAAGTACTGAACGAGGATATACACTCATGGAGATGGACAGAGACGGTGAGCACTAATTACTCTACTTAAGACTCCATTCATTCCAGTTAAGTCCGGACCTTCCTCACAATTAAGTAATTCAGCCTTAATTAGGGATAGTGACGTTTCCTGTCTGCGTCTGAGAGCTTATCATGACGCGGTGATAATACAGAGGAGAAGAAGAAGGAGAAGGAGAGACGAGAAGGTGGAGAAGAAGAAAAGGAAGAAGAGTAAGAGAGGAAATAGGTAGATGTGTTGAGGAAAAGCGTTGAAGATGTAAGAAAGAGGAAGATAAGATAAGATTACACAAGACTAACAATGTAAGCTGACTAAACGTATCTCTTGGAAGAAAAATATACAAAAATTACTTCATATTGACGGTAAAAAACATGAATAATTTTAGATAAGTTGTGGAGGAAGTTATAAGATTGTTATTCCACACTTCCACAACATCCACACTGACTCTTTGCTTTTATTCTAGTCTGCGAGACGAAAATTTACGTGAACACATATATTTATACTATTAGATTTTTTTTTCTTCATATTTGATTATTCCTTTGGCTACTGTGTGAGATATTTTTTGAAACCAGATTACTCCTTCAATGAATAAATAAATAAATAATGTACAAAAATATAAACTCTACCACATTTTCGTAAACTGCACCATAAATAAATAAAACGTAATGTGAAAATAGAAATAAGAACCAAGAATTACCAAAAATCTATAAAAAAAATAATAAAAAAATAAGTGAGTACAATAAAAAAATAAATATGAATCCACACACGATGCATAACACAAGGAAGAAAATTACAAAAGACATGATAGAAGTTAACAATACAAGATCGAGCAAGCGAGGACACCCAAGCCTTCCCACGGATAATGCGGAGGAGGAGGAGGAGGAGGAGGAGGAGGAGGAGGAGGAGGAGGAGGAGGAGGAGGAGGAGGAAGGAGGAGGAAGCAGGTGTTATTATTGCAAATTAGAACAATAAGAAAAATATAACATAACGAAGTAGGAAATATAAGAAGAATGTAGCGTGGAGATTCACCGCTGTTCCTTGCAATGACTGTGCTTGTTTGTGGTAAGTGACCCTCGAGTGTGTGTACTGTGAACATTTAGCGTGCGTGGATAAAAAAAAAAATCACACGCACCCAAAAATACACACACACACACACACACAACACACACACACACACACACACACACACACACACACACACACACACACGCACACACACACGCACACACACACACACACACACACACACACACACACACACACACACACACACACACACACACACACACACACACACACACACACACACACACACACACACACACACACACACACACACACACACACACGCGCGCACACATTTTACCTTTATAAGAAAATCATGAATAACACACAAGGGCAATTTTTACGTACCAGGAATATAAGAAAAATCACTGAAATTATGAAACGCAATTTATTTGATATTTCAATTTATTATATATTTTTTCAAAGTTTTTCCTCTCGCTCGTTATTTCCTTCAATTACAGTTCTTACACAAGGTTGAGGGAGAATGAATAACATGGTCCTGGTAAAAATGATGGAAAGCTAGAATGGGGAAGGAAGACGTGAAATAAAATGGAAGGTGTTAAGGAGGGAAGATAAGAGAGAAAGAATAACGAGATGGAATAAGAGGAGGAGAGAGAGGAGGAAAAAAGGTGGATGAAGGTTGAAGAAAGGAGCATTAAGAAGGAATAAAGAGGAGAGAGAGAGAGAGAGAGAGAGAGAGAGAGAGAGAGAGAGAGAGAGAGAGAGAGAGAGAGAGAGAGAGAGAGAGAGAGAGACAGGAGTTAGTAAAAGAAGGAAGAACGGGCCATGTACAGTATAAAGTTGCTGGCTCATTATGGCTTGAGGCTCCGAGACACGTTGCCACTCCGTGAAATCCAACTTTATGTTTAAACTGACTCACTAACTGATCGACTGACTCAACTTATATGTAATTCGCCTTATTTTACATTAGTATTCCTCCGCCATTCTACATTCATGAGAAGTCTGACCAAACACGTCTGGGATAAGTGTGTAAGTGAGTCTGTTGAAGATACGATGTTCTGAAGACTAAAGTAAGAAGAAAAAAATTGACTAAGAAAAACCAAGCAGAGAAAATCCGATTGTCA
>JAXIVD010003016.1:35000-50828 GCA_036785275.1 Cancer borealis
CTACCATTTCGTTTCACTCCTGACGAGACTCTGAAAAAGTTTATAATAAGAACTTTCACATCGGCACATACCCTGTCTGACCCAAGGGGAGTAAACGCACTTGAACTAATTTCCAGAGAGAATTGGCCTGGTCGCTGCCTCCCCTCTAATTACTGGAGATTGTTGTTATCAGTCTTAATTGTGAACTCTCTGAGGGGACCATCTGAGGGAGGGTCCAGGAGGAAGGAAGGGAAAGAGGGGCAGGGGAGGGAAGGGAGATAGAGAGGGATGGAGGGAGGAGCTGCAAAAGTTTGGACCATAAGAAAGCATCTCCAATTCTCCTTTTACTACTTAAGTTTTCTGGCAAAATTGATCTCCGCGTCACTTAGCCATTCTGTCTTAAGTAGATAAACTATATATGTGTATCAGACTCCTTCGATGTACCATTTACCTTTTTTTCTATTTCCTTTCTTATTAAAATGAAAGAAAATAGGATATACATATAGACATCAGTTATTTCTTAATCAGACAAAGAGTATTGAAAGGAGAAACGAGAGCAAGGATCAGAGGGAAGGAAAAGAGCACAGGCGAAGACATGGGTGGAGGTGGAGGTGGGAGGAGTGTTGGAGGTGCTAGGATGGTGGAGGGAATGGGGAAAGGGAGAGGGGGGGGAGAGGGGGACTCAATGTTACAGGCAAGGAAGCAGATTGGAGAAGGCTCGTGAAGTGTGTGTCAAAGGCAACTCAACAACTCTCCTCGCTCGCTTTTCTGGGCGTCAAAGCGTCCACGCAAACACCCAGTAACTGACAGACGCTCAACACACACACACACGCGCACACGCACACGCACACACACACACACACACACACACACACACACACACACACACACACACACACACACACACACACACACTAGAGTTTTAAAAAATCACACGAGCATAATATACATTTTTTTTTATCTCACAGGAGGAAGGAAAGAAAACATAGTGTATTCTGATTCTCTCACATCTTTATTGATCGGCGTAAGCAGGCTACACGGAGAAGGATTAGAAAAACCTAAATATAACTTATATATACCAAAATAGAACTGCACAATATGTATAAAATAACATCTACATCTACGGGGGAGGATAAGACTTGCTCCGTCGCCCATGTTTACTCGTATTAGAAAAAGGGAAAGCGGGGATGTTGAATATTAGGGGAGGAGGAGGATGGGAGGGGAGGGGAAGGTAGGGGGGGCCTTAAGGGGGACTTTGAAGGGTCTGTGTGGGACATGAAATCAAACGCGCGATACAGAAACGGTTCCAAACGAAGACAACATCAGCGAAGTGTGATTACCTGTACAGATGAGCCAGAAATAAACAGGAAACCAAAGAAAAGGTGCGTGTGAGGTCACCTGACGGGCGCCTCACCCTGGGCTGACGGCGACCACCGACCATCAGCCTCCGTGACAGGCAAGCAGTCCGTCGTCAGGGGGGAGAAGGAAAGACCGTGACGTCAGGAGCTCCAGACCGTCAGAGTAGAGCACAACGAATTACTAGGGTGGTCTGACGTCAGGACAGTTATAGGTAATCATGTGATATCTTCCCTGATGTCCCCGTGCCAGCCGCTAATCAGAAAGCTGGAGCTCCTTCACGCCATCGGCGGGTGATAGAAAGTATCAAACCACGGCGTGGTCAGGCGAGGAGAGCCGCGAGCACAAGCCAGCCAGCCCCGCCTCCCGCCCCGGGGCTGGGCTGGACTGGCTGGCGTGTGTTCAGGAGTCCCAGTCGTCCACCGGTCGCCGCGTATCTACAGTACTGTGATCTAGGACACAATAGTCATCACTGCTACACACAGATATAGTGCCGTTTGGGGAAACACCGCTACGTGACTAAAAAAAACACAGCGGGTGTGAGCCAGCCTGCAGGGGACACCGGACACCCGCCCGACCCTGGCAACCCCGGGGGCGGGGGTCCGGGGGCCCGGCACGGAGCTCTCACCCGCCCTCAGCGTCACTCTCCCTATATATATGTTTATGTATATATATATACCGCCCCTGCTCAATCCTAGGAACTTGTTGTGAGGTAGAAGCCCTTTCTCTTATCGTCAACAACCTAATGTTATCAGTGTTATCAGTAGGCCAGGTCACTAAGGTGCAGGGCTTCTGGTAGGTGGACAGCGAGACTCTCACCTCTCACGTGACCTTCGCACGAGGTCACCTCAAGCCAACTGCAACGAACCAAACGTGTCATTTCCTTTCTTGTAAACTTTCCACGGAATCGACTTCATTGTAACGTCATCAGTGCCACAAAACCTTCACTCTTTGCTGGAATACCTTTTACGTATATTATTTTTTAATGCATTAATAAGCTCTTGGTGCGAAGAAAGAAGTTAGGTGATCAAAGGTGAAAGATGAGCAACGACCATCACTCAGGCGGCACCAAAACCCAAGTCTTCTCCCGCGCCTTCGTCAGGGAACAAAGTTAAAAACTGTTTCCCAAGGGCGACACATGATTTCCATCGGCATGCAAATTCCTTTTCATTTATTTTCCCTCATTCCAGTTATCAAGAACATCCTCATTGACCTTCAAACACTAAACTATAAGTAAGGAAGTAAATAGATAAGCTTCCCTTGAGGCTTCGTTTAAAAAAACATCCATTGGTTTCAAAATTCAAAGTGACTAATTTTGACTGCAAGTTCTTGTTCTTAAATAATGTCCACTTTCAAGAATCATTCGAGGCTATTATGCTGCTTGGGGAGAAAATCACTTAACTCCTTTTTAAAGAAATAACTCTCGCTCAGCATGTCTTCAAATAGAGTGGAACTTAGGATTTATGCCTCGCCTGTTGTATTAAATTCATGTAGCTGCAAATTCTGTGAAAGTAAATTAGACGATGATGAAGCAATTTCTATCACATCATCAATTTCTTGACACGCCTAAGGGTCTGCTGGAAAGAACAAAGCATCTGTATATTGGCAGTGCATTTCCGTTACGAACAAGAGGATGTACAAGTTTTTTCTCACTTTAGAAGAGTAATTATTATTTTTTTCGACTTCCTGACGACTCTTACATCATCACCACCACCACCACCACCACCACCACCACCACCACCACCACCACCACCACCACCACCACCACCACCACCACCACTACCAGAACGTCGCAGCCTCCACCACGCGACCAGAAGCCCTCAACTCGTCTATCTCAGTACCTACGAAGACTACTAATCATCAAGCTTGCCAGGTGGGGAAAGTTGATTGCTTAGGTAATTCGGACATTGAAAACCAAACCTTCTATCTATCGCTGACTCGCTAAAAGTGACGAAAATGCATAAAATTTACAGAGTGAACAAAGAGTAATTTCTAGTTTTCTCTTTTTGCAGAGTCGTAAATAATCTTAAGATACTGATTATCATTGAAATTATTGAGTCATGCAGAGATAAAGTTCTTAAAGTATCTAATTTTGTCTCGAATGACGAACAGTGGAAAGTACTTCAGCATAATCAAGCTTTTTTTATGTATATATTTAATTTCATTCGTAGCTGAAGAGGGCGAGGGTGTGAGGAGACTAGCTAACAGAGTTACTAAGGATCATATTCATAGGTAACAACATCCAGGAACTCAACCTTACAGGGACTGGCAGGGAGCCTTATCACCCCTTTTGAACCCCCGAGTAAAAACAAATTGCGCACACGAACATTTAGGGTTTTCTTTCTTATCTATGCTAATAAGCTCTTGGAACCCCAGATCCTACTTGACGCGACACCCCAGTTTGAGCTTCTGAGAGAACTACGTTAAGGCCGAGCTTTTCCAGTGTTGGTGAAGGACAAGACGCCTTAGTCCGCGCAGCTCCGAGGAGGAAAACTACTGTAACCAATGACACCCGAGAGGAACGAGAAAGAGACAATGTGATTGGCTGAATGTCTCCTGAGCTATCCCATCAACATTAACTTCCCGTGTTCGCAAACCATCGGAAGAATTACTCGCTGGGACATCACCGAAATTTATTTTTAGACGCTGTCCAAACTGAAAACCTCCATGGAAAATCCGACCGCAGGCCAAAATAATAGGGTTGTACATGACGCTTAAGGCCGTGAGGAGCCGGCGAGGAACTAAGTAATGCCAAGTGAGTGAGTTCAAGGAACCCACACAACGGCTTGCAGAAACACTTCACAGACTGGGCCTCGCGGTTTAGCAGCTCTGCCTCCTTGAGTGACAGGGCGGAGCGTAGTCACTGACGCTGGTGGCTGTGACGCCTTCATGTCAGTCACAAAACCGGTCAGAGTGGGACACCAACCCTACGGTACTCCGGGCACACACACTTTAGACGATCTCAGAGCATGAAAATCTCTCACCATGAACTGCATTGAAAATAGAAACAATAATAATGATAATGATAATAATTCCGCCCACAGTCACCAATTTTTAGCCCTACATAATGTATAGTAAACCTGCTTCGTTTCAAATCATATACTTTACATTCTTTGATTCACACACTTAAATATACCAAAATCACGTCCAAAGAACCAAATAAATAAACAAACAGAAATGGTCGAGGGGTAATTTTGGCTTGAGAGAGGTCGTAATAACTTGTCATAAATTTCTATGATTATCACTGACGCCAGAAAAATAAATAAAAAACGTTGATTATTCAGATAACGAAAGGTGAACTTATCAAAGAGGTTGTGAAATGTTCTAACGGAAATTTAGGTTGTTGATTCCCTTGTGTGTGTGTGTGTGTGTGTGTGTGTGTGTGTGTGTGTGTGTGTGTGTGTGTGTGTGTGTGTGTGCGTGTGCGTGTGCGTGTGCGTGTGTGTGTGTGTGTGTGTGTTGCTGTGACGGCACGGCTACTGATATGTTGAGACGGTCAGCTTTGGGTTGAGGGAACACACATGAGGGAAAACAACAATGAATAAGACTTAGAATACTCATTAAAACTAAGTGTCTTTTTATTGCCTCCACTCTCTCTTGTTACTTTCTGGAAGGCAGACAACAGCTTAAGTGTCATGCCGCCAAAGTTGCTACAAATTGCATAAGAATGACCAGCAGTAAGATGTAACAGGAGATGGCGTGACTTAAAACTATAATAAAAATACATTAAAACATCTTAGATAAACCAGGAAATATACTTCAAAATTTACGTCGTAGAACTCATTGCACTTTCACTTCAATCAACGAAAAATTTACATTATTTCTTTCTACCTTAACGTATTTCGGAAACGAGAGTAACGAGACGGAACATTAAGACCACATTTAAATATGCAATTCCCTTCGTCACCTGCAGTCACCTTGCACTTTTCATGCTATTTTTGTCTTGTCTCAAACTTAAACTCACAGTACAAACTCAAAAGGACAGAAAAGGAAGGAAGGAGTACATGAATGCAGGGAGGAAAAAATTCTTTATCATAAACTCATTTGGTAGTGACAAGAGCGGGCAGTTCGGACCAAGAGAGACTACTTAGGGTATGCTTCACAGGATTTATTTTGTCAACTCAAGTCAACAGAAGCTCTCCATAAGCTCAGTCTTTTGTCTCGACTCCCGGAGGCGGACACTGAGTGAGGGAGGAGGAGGAAGAGACAGCAGCCCGCCCGGCCCTCCTTACCCTGCAGGGGGTCGGTTAGGGCACAAGGCGGGTCACCCAGAAACTCAATGCGAAAAAAAGATAGAAAAAAAAATCAACCAGCATGTTTTCGAGACCTGGTACTCCTGACTAACATTCAATAGTGTCTAAGTATAACATTTTTGACTCAAATAAATATGTAGGTAGTATATTGAAGGACACGGGACAAAGATATGTAGTTGTGATCAAAACATTCCCTCGGACTAATGTTTTCTTCCTTCCCTACCACGACACCGTCCACGCGAGGAACATTACACCGTCGCCTTGTCATCCCGCGGCCAGCCCCGCCCTCTCCCTCTCCTTGGATCTCCATGACCGAGGACAGAGAGGGGAGGGACTGGCCTTTCTTACGTCTGTCTGTGTGTCTGACGGGCGTGCAGACAACTCTAAGCCCTACATCTTTACACTGCAAGAGCCATGGTACTTTTTGTCAAGCATTTACATCACCCAACAAAAGAGCAGTGTCTCGCCAAGCCTCAAAACACACAGACAAGTAGTTTGTTCCCTTCTCACTCGTGTTTCCTTAATACAAACACATTACAAACATGAAAACTCTTACAAAACCTCTGCCTTGCGTCACACACCACTCCAGCGTCACACAGCGGCACACTGTTACTAAGATTTCAAGAACACATATCTCTTCATTTTTGCTTAACACCATAAAATTCAACATATATATTTATAAATTAGGAACACTTCAGGAACTTTTCACACACAGATTTCTTCCTTACTATTCTTTCTGTCCTCTACACGAGCCGAACTTACACTTTCTACGAGAAACGATAACCATAAAAAAAGAAACGTTCAACCTCATAAATTAACGTGATTTTGAAAACGGAAAATATCGCGTCCAATATTCAACGCCATCCTTAGGAGCCGCACCTCTAAGCCACGATAAAACATATAATATTCTTGACCCTGCCGGCGTGAGGTCAACAGGTCAGCCCTACACACGGTACGGTGGTCAATCTCCCAGCTCAGGTAAACATATCAAAAACAAGTCACTAACCATACGGTGGCCCGGACGAGGAGACCAAAACTCGGGGACCAAAACATGTTTGACCCCGAGGACCGCCCAGCCACACAACAGAGCGAGACAGTGAGCTGCTCGTCGCCTTCAAACTGTTACTGTGTCGTGAGTTTTGGACTAATTCGTGTGGTTCAGGTATAGAATAAATGTACTGAAGGTGCAGGATTAGTGAAACATTGAATTCGTATGTACTATTCTAGACATAGGCAGTACATGTGTTACAAGGATGTAGTACAGTGCATCACGAAAAATGGACTGGATTATTTTAGAGTTTAGGAGAACGATTACGGTGATCATTCCCTTTTTGTTACTTTATTTCTAGCTTTCTCCGTTATTATACCTATGTAGCTGCTGCGTCTGTCCTTCACAGGCATCGCTCGCTCTGCTAGTGGGCGTGGCGGACCTCGAATGGAGGGAGGCAGTGGCTGGCAGTGGTGTCATCGGCCCTCAGAGCACCGCAGCGCTGAGGGTTCAAGCCAATCTCGTCCCCGCCAACATTTGTACCAGTCTAGGAGTGAAACTTTACGGTCACAGGAACGTCGCTTTAAGGGTTAGAAAAGCGATCACAGAGTGAGTGTGTGTAGGAACTTGTGTCTCGCCTCGGCCACTCCCCCGGCGCCGTGCATCGTGGTGACGGTGTCGAAAACAGTGCTGAACCACACCATGAGTGCTTGTTGAAACATCAAGGACGTGCTTGTACTATTCTCAAGTATACATTAAGATAGAATGACGTACAAAATATATCGGTGCTTGTTTGATATGTATTTTATGAGGAACATGGAACCTTTTGCATTCTCCCATTTTTAAATGCCACTTCGGCACAAAAATATGAGATCTAATTTGCATATCTTCATTGAATAGTGTTTGTCTGGTAAAATATTTGTTAATTTATATATATTGGACACGGAATTCTGAATCGCTATAGTAATTCTTAGGAGGAACTTTCTACCTTGCTCTCAGGAACTATAAAACGGCCACGCTGGGAGACGACCACCTAGTGCGAGCACACTGCCGGACCACCACCGCCTTACAATACAACACGGAATAGCAACACTGGCTTCGGCAACGTGGTAATACTGCAGCTGGTCTGGTAACGCTGCTGCGACACCCCTCACCTGTCAGCTGTCAGTAGCAGTGCCAGCAGGAGTCAGCGGTCCCTTTCAGGCCCCGCTGATGCCCCGCCGAGGACACCCACTGGCAAGTACCGCCTTAACACGCTAAGGAATCAAGAAGTGTTGGAAAGTAAGGTAATTATCCACCTGATAAGTTCGCCTACGATGCTCACGTGTCGAGCATCACCTACACCTCAACACTAAAGGGTCAACATGATTCGTGTGACTTCCAGCGACGCAACTCTCCCGTTCAACTACAATACCAAGGAAAGAACGGACAGCAAATGTTGATAATAACTGGTAATTTGTCGAATATAAGCTTATTCTAATTAGCCTACATTGTGGGGGGCGACGACCCTGGCCATGCCCAACCCCCGAGGGGGAGGGGAAGGTCAGTGGCCGCCCCGCCTGAACACGGGAACTTCACCCCGGACGCTCCCTTCGCCCCGCTGCCTCCGCCCTCGCCGTTAAGTGGACGACATCCCTCACCAGGAGGACCCACGCCGGCCAATGACACTCCAACGGGCACCAGGATCCCACTCACATACACTCACTTAACCAAAACGCACCAAACACTTTTCCAATTGACTCTCTGTATTATTACTTCAAGTCTCATTGATGCACTCAAATAAGATGACTAAAAACTCACTTTTTTTCAATTTTATCACTAAAAAATTTGAGTTTGACATAAAAGAGAATTAACTAAGCAATTTTTCTCCATCAAGCTACAAGGATAATACTGCCAATTTCAATGTATCTTTTGACGTCACTTACGCCGAGGTCAGAAACGTGCCCGCAGGTGTTCAGTGGCCGGCCCGGACCCTCCTGGAGCTTGGGATAATCTGAGAACCTGTTGGAGGTGTGGTGTGTAGCGGCGCAGCCCGGCGGTGAGGTGCTGCTGTTTGGCCATGTCGATGCGAGAACAATAAACCAATCCACAAGTCTCTCCTTTAATCAAATCGATAAGCAATTATAAAATCTGGCTTACCAATGAACTGATTTCACGACCTGCTTCACTAATCTTCAAGTAAATCTTCCGCTCTACTCCTACACGTACACACATATCTTCCCGCGGCCCAGCACCACCACACACACGGACTGCGAGGCTCCTGGGCGCTCTACAGACACCCAGGATTTGATTCTAACGAAGATCCTTATTATAAACGTCACAGCTCTAAAGTGTGCTTAGGAAAACTGAGTAAAAATATACGTATCTTAACCCTAGGCAGAGGGAAGACTACAGCCACAAGGAAGGACGACCTGCTGCTGCTGCTGCTGTAACCTCCCCTGCGCTCAGCCTCCCTCGCCCTGACGGACCAAACCCTGAACCACTACTCCCTCGCTGCTACTCCAAATATGTCTCGCCGAGGTCCTCCACCACTACGATACTGACACACGCACATACCCAATGAGATAGGAACTATGGAACCGGAGTGAGGATGCTTAACAACTGAGAGGTAGTTTGTCGGCAGCGAAACGGGGCGTGCGGGGCGGAGCGGGTGTCGGCGTCCGGGGCGCTCTGTCTTACGCCAACCATCACAACAGTAGCACACTCGTAGTACCAAGAGGAAGTCCACCGGGCACCAGGCCACCAAGACTCGGTCATCAACATGCAACACAAACAGCTCGGATCAAAATTATTCCTTTATGGACAAGTATTTACGGCTTCATCGCGTCTTTAGAAACCAAAGTTGATTAGATATTTGTATCCTTCATGACTTCCCTGTGATGTTTTGAATACAAATACATCAAAATTATATTAATATTTTTATATTTGCATATTTTTGATACTATTTAATTTGTTATTGTTTGTTTCATCACAATAAAACCACTTATGAAAGGTAAGTATTTCAAAATTTCAAAGTATTATTACCAAACTGTCAATCTTTTCGTTTTGCTTAACATTTTGTTGAAATACTGCAATATAATATTAATACCAATTACAAACATTACTCTATAAGATCAAATCAATATCATAAACTTGATTCTAGAGTTGAACGTTGGTTGGTTTGGTTGCGTTGTGATCCGAGTGTTGGTGGCGAGGGTGAGGGAGGATCGCCAAGGTGCCTGGCAGTGGTTACACCTCCTCGTCTTAACTCTTCTCCAACCTGTCTCAAGCCGTTCAGTAGACGCACAGATATTGTCAGCGATTCTCAGCCTTGTGCAGAACGTCCAGAAGGATCAATCTACGTTATGTGGAAAGAAGATGAGATTGTTTGAAATACAAAATAAAACTAAGTTTCCGTTCGCTGACACCATCGCTGTGTATCGCTACAGAACTTGGGTGAACGTACGTCACTGTGTACTTAGTGAACCTTCAAGTACACACTGACGGCTTGCATGTACACGTGGAACATGAGGAGAAAAACATTCTTAATTGTTGCATCAAAATGACTTAGTATATACTGTACCTCCCCGCGAGGGAAAGACTACTTGCAGATGTCTGGGGTTACACATTTGAAGTATCTTGCGAGGTTTCCTTATCCTAAGGTTTCAGGATTATCACTTAGACAAGTGTAAGTCCTCCGCCGGTTGTTGTACACTGTGGGAGGTGAGGAACTGGGGACGCCGCCGGCGTCGCCGGAGATAACGTCAAGAAGCGACCCGTGACCCGGGCAGCGCGGGGTCACACTATCGCTACAGGAACATAGTACTGGCCACGATAAACCTACGTAGGAACCATTACCCACATAATCAATGATTGTAAGAACCAGTGCCCACACCCACACCCACGCCAGCCAAGGCCACCACGTGCTGCCTACATGCCCACGCCTCACACGGTCGGTATGGGCAGTCTTGTGAGGCCCTTGGGGCTATAACGTGGACACGCGGTCGTGGTGGTGAGGGCGGCGTGGCTGGGGTGGGGAGGCGCGGCGCCAGGTGGCCGCTAGCTACAACACGACGTTTACACGGACACAGCAGCGGCGAGGCCACAACGACACACGACAGAGTTTGTGGGGCGCCGCCACGGGGCGTTTTCTGCGAGGCGTTAAGTAGGCTGGGCACGAGGCCCGACCTGCGAGGATACCCAGGAGACCCGGTTGGGTGGCTCGGGTACCACGCGAGTCATTGGGAGGGAACCAGGGGCCAGGTAGGCCCAGGTGACCCACCCTACTGGCTGGGGGCCGGCTGTGGCCCGGGCGTGGGGGCGGCGCTGTCTTTGTTGATGTTGGCGTTGGTGTCCGTGCCAGGGTGCGCCGCCTGGGCCAGGGCCGTGATCTGCCGCACCACCGCCGCCACCTCGGCGTCTTCCACCACGCCGCCACCACCACCTCCACTCCCGCTGCTTGGGGGGGCGGGGAGGGCGGGGGTGACGGCAGCACGGTGCTGCTCGCTTTCCAAATGGCGCCGGAACTCCACCTGTGTGGTGGCGTGATGGCGGCAGGTGGTGCAGGCGTACAGCAACTGCGTCAGCCTGAGCACGCCGCGTGAGTGATCAAGGGCGCGCTGGTGGGCGGCCAGGAGTGGTGGAGACGGGAACACGAGGCGGCAGGACTTGCACACCCATCCCACCTCACCCTCAGTGTGTTCCGCAGCCTCGCCCGCTTCACCTGCACGCCCGCCATCCAGAGTGAAACTCGCCCCGGAGGATCCAGGGGAGTTCAGATGGGCGGTAAGCTCGGCGTGGGCGGTGGGAGGCAGCTGCAGCATAGAGAGCGGGGTGCCGCCCCCGAAAGCTCCACTCGACACCTGTTCGAACCCTGTACCACTGAAGCCGCTGCTGATCATGGCCCCGCCCGTGCCCCCTCCACTGCCGCTGCTGCCGCTGCCGCCACTACTGGCGGTGCTGCCATTACCTGCGGAAGAAAAGAGAAGGTGTCAGATGTCACATTACTGATACACTTGAACACACACACACACGCACACGCACACGCACACGCACACGCACACGCACACGCACACGCACACGCACACGCACACGCACACGCACATACACGCGCACACACACACACACACACACACACACACACACACACACACACACACACACACACACACACACACACACACACACACACACACACACACACACACACACACACACACACACACACACACACACACACACACACACACACACACAATCATAATGATATACCTATACAACTAAGTTAATATATGATGTATGAGTATGAAAGAAATACACGAAATATTTCATTTAATGTTTCTCCTCTGAGAGTGATGGGTAGCAGCAGGATGCAGTGGATGAGCAGACCTTCCTGAAAGAGTCCAGGGAAGCCGACACTCACGACTACAAACACGACAAAGGTAGTACATCGCGGGTGGGAATGAGATCAGGAAACACGGAAGTAGTAGTACGTTGGATCACAAATGGCAAGCAATTATAACTGGACCAATGGGAGAATGTACATGTTTAGGACGAAAAGAGGTCGAGTACAAAGGACTTTCTGCGGTACAGCTGTGGTGGTGATGCACAGTAGCTCGCACAGACACCTTTGCCTCAGAAAGGTACCTCTGTTGGCGTGTGTACGGCCCACCTTAACAGGCATTAGCAGCAACGAACCAGCCTTAACCACAGCTGGGGATACCACTCTTTTCACCACCACATCCGCATTTGGCCTAGATAATGTCCGCTGTCTCTATTTGCTGTAATTAATAAAGAGCCTTGATAATTAGCCACATCCTACCTCGCCACTCCGCTTAAACGCATGTGTGAGATC
This sequence comes from Cancer borealis, assembly GCA_036785275.1. Classification (NCBI taxonomy): domain Eukaryota; kingdom Metazoa; phylum Arthropoda; class Malacostraca; order Decapoda; family Cancridae; genus Cancer; species Cancer borealis. The sequence goes on from JAXIVD010003016.1 coordinate 47,410, forward strand.
AGCGAGAAGTGAAGCAATGAACACAGCACCACAGCAGCACAGCCTAACAGTGGCTGTGCAGGCTGTTGGACATAATTTGAAGGTAGCGAGACTGCCCTCCCCGCCACCCGCCGCCCTAACACCTAGTAAGGAACTTTTTACTCCCGCTCGCCGTCCACCCACCCCACGCCCACCGTTGAATTGCACGGGCGAACACCTAATGATAGTATTTAATCGACCCTTCCCATTACACCATACACGGACAGCTACTAGTTTTCCCCTGTCGGTCCCGGGCTGCGCAAACCCTACTCCGTGTGCCCTCAGAGGTGTTCCCGGTAGCAAGACTTCACTATAATTGAATAATGGCAGCAGCGGGGCAGCTCAGTAGCTCAGTTCTTGCGGGTGTCTCAGCATCACCAGCCTCCCCTGCAGCGCCATCTCAAGGACAGTCTGCTTTGTGTATACGTAAACTATTATAGTCATGAAGGTAAAGGGAAGAAATAAGGGAGTGTGTTGTGATGAATGGTAACCTTGCAAACTATATATTAATTCTACAGGAAGACCCATCCTATCCTGTCTCATGAGAGGGAAGAGCAGGAAGAGGAGGGAGAGGAGAAGGAGGAGGAGGAGGAGGAGGAGGAGTAGGAAGAGGAGGAGGAGGAGGAGGAGTAGGTCGGCTAGACGCTGCCTGCCTCTGTGGGGAGATTGTAATTTCTTGCGATGGTATAATTTGCGATCATAATTTTGCATACATTAACGTGTTAGTTTGAGCCGCGTCCCGCCCCGCCACGCAGGCCACGGCAGCTACAGGATAATGGCAGCTTCTGGTGTTATAAAAGTTAACATCCGATGGCAAGTTTATCAAGGAGGGAAAAAAAAGGACGACGAGGAGGAGGAGGAGGAGGAGGAGGAGGAGAAGGAAAAGTCAGACAAAAAAATTAGGATAAAAAAGATTTAATAGCACATATAAAAGAAAATCTATTAGATAATCCAAATAAGGTGATCATCTCCCTGGTACACACACAGACACACAGACACACACACACACACACACACACACACACACACACACACACACACACACACACACACACACACAAGAAGGCAACACAACCAGGTGCTCGAAAACATCATCATCATCAAGAGGAGGAGGAAGAGAAGGAAAAGGAGGAGGAGGAGGAGGAGGAGGAGGAGGAGGAGGAGGAGGAGGAGGAGGAGTAGGAGGAGGAGGAGGAGTAGGAGGAGGAGGAGGAGGAGGAGGAGTAGGAGGAGGAGGATGACACGCGGGTAGAGACAGAACACCATTTGACCTGTCACCAACTACCCAGACATGAGAGGATAATTTATATGTCTGATTATACTCTCTCTCTCTCTCTCTCTCTCTCTCTCTCTCTCTCTCTCTCTCTCTCTCTCTCTCTCTCTCTCTCTCTCTCTCTCTCTCTCTCTCTCTCTCTCTCTCTCTCTCTCTCTCTCTCTCTCTCTCTCTCTCTCTCTCTCTCAGCCACTTTGTTATCTCAATTTGAATAAAACTCTTACACACTCTTAAGAAAAAAAAACTCTTTCTTTGATAACCTTGAACAAAAAGAAGAAAAAAAGGGAATTATGATCAAACTAAAGTAAAGAGAAAGGGGAGGGAGGGAAGGATGGGGTTTATATTAAGGGGAAGGAAAATATAAGTACTTGGGATGAAGGAAGGGGGATGAGGTTATGAGGAATGGGGTTTAGCACTGTCCTGTCTCTCTCCCTTACTCTCCCTTACCCTCCCTTACCCTCCCTTACCCTCCCTCCCTCCTTCCCCCTGACCTCACTCCGTCAGACTTAAGTAATGAAGGTAAATTAATGTGGCATTCGCGTCCACCCGCCTTGCGTTAGGTGGTGGTGGTAGTGGTGGTGGTGGTGGTGGTGGTGGTGGTGGTGGTGGTGGTGACTCTATGTCGCCGAATTAACCAAGTTTTATACCTAACTCCCTCAATTGCATAATGTTGGTAATTTGTGTGTTAAGGCTTATTGAGTTAGTGTTGGAGCCTTTTCTGGTCATCTAGCCTTTTGGTTCTGATTAAAGCCTTTACTTCTAGCTGTGACGAGGCTTCCAAAATGCATCGTCAGGTTCTAGTACTCGTCTTGGCACTGAGTTGGGGCGGCACTCGACTGAACGAAAACTTTCCATCACCTGAACCAAACGTGCGGTCAAAATTAACCTTCCCCATCAGAGATTAGAGTCAATGTTGACCCTCCTCCATAAAGCTTGGGTCGTGTTTCATAATCTTTCATGGTTTAATGGACTTGGCTGGCTGTTCGAGGGTATGGTACGGTTCGGTATGGTACGGTATGGTACGGTTTGGTACGGTATGGTCTGGTCTAGTATGGTATGGTATGGTACGCCTCATATTCCCTCCTCTCCCAAGCCATAGAAAAAAATACAAAGATAAGAGAATGTCTAGCTAGGTGTTCTAGAGAGCTCAGGGGCAGGCAAAGATACCTTATCAAACCCCTTTACTATCCTCCTCTTATTCCCTGTTTCGCCCCTGTCCTAGTCCTAATAGTAATGCGAATAGGAAAGAGAGAAAAAGAGAATAAAGGAGAGAAAAGGATAATAGGAGAGAAAGAAAGGAAGGTGAGGAGAGTATGGTAGGATCGAGAGCAGGTCAGCATAGAGTGGTTGGCCTTCTTGGTTCAATTAGGTCGGTGGTCGTGTTGTCCTGCACGTCACCTTGAGTCATGAGGAGGTAGAGGCAAGTGTGGAGGTGGTTCTGAGAAGCGTCATTGGTCCGTCGTCTACGTAACAGTGATGAAAAGTGACGCTGGTTTTTCACTGTACGGTTAGATTAGGCAAGCAGGCAGGCAGCAGACAGGCATGTAGGTTTCATTATTATTGCTATCATTATCGTCATTATTATCACTATATTCAGAATTATAGCTTCACTTTTTAGGTAGTGAGTCTGTATGTGTGTCTGTTTGTGTGTGTGTATGTGTGTGTGTGTGTGTGTATGTGTGTGTGTGTCATCATCACCACCATTAGTCATCACTACTACTAACAAAGGCACCATCATCACCACCCTCGTGCCCCCTTCATCACCATTACAGACACAGTCATCACCATACTGAGAAGAAGTCCAATTCTCACCATTAATAAAACAAAAATCATACGAGAGAGAGAGAGAGAGAGAGAGAGAGAGAGAGAGAGAGAGAGAGAGAGAGAGAGGGAGAGAGAGAGGAGAGAGAGAGAGAGAGAGAGAGAGAGAGAGAGAGAGAGAGAGAGAGGAGAGAGAGAGGAGAGAGAGAGAGAGAGAGAAGAGAGATGAGAGAGAGAGAGAGAGAGAGAGAGAGAGAGAGAGAGAGAGAGAGAGAGAATAGTGGTCTTTAATTGCTATTGTCTTAAATTTTCACACACACAAAGCCGTCCATTCTCACATCTTCCTGTCTATTGTTTTCCCCATCAA
>JAXIVD010003017.1:5000-17500 GCA_036785275.1 Cancer borealis
GAGGATGGCTGTGTGTAGTCTTTGTCTTTCACAGAATCACTTACATCACTAAAACTCTGGTCACTATCAAAAGCATCCAACTCTTGAATAATGGCGGTGGTGTATGGCGTAACATGTTTGTTTGCTGGTGGCTCGCAAATCACTGGTCTACCCATGCAGCTTCAAGGTCACCCCGACGCTCATTCCGCCGTGTAGTCACGTGATTAGGGATGCGCCCAGCTTGACAACAGATTCCCAGATGCATATACCAAGTTTCATCACGTTTCATTCCATTTCGGTCAAGATATGAATTTCCCCAAATGAGACCGTATATATACGGCGCTGGCAGTACACGCGGGTTCACCCTTTGACATATATATACGGCGCTGGCACTGCACGGGTTAAGGCGGTGGCAATGTAACAGGCTGGTATAAAAATGGCAACACCAATGGGTGGCGGGGCTAGGAGATGGGATCTATTTGTGGAAATGTGGAAGGAGTTGTAGTAGCGGGTGTGCAAAAAGGTGTTGAATAGAATCCTGTCCTGCACTGGACAGTAAGGCTTTAACCATGTTGTAAGTGTATGGAGTGACAGAGAAATTAGGGAAGAGAGAGGAAATCAAGGGCCCAAAGGAGAAGTCTTTTCGAGTGAAAAAAGAGGGGTGTGTCACCCAGAGGGAAGCAAAGGAGAGGGCTTTCTCTATAAAAAAGTGTGTGGGCTTGATATTGTAGGGACCAAGAAGTAGCGCCCTGCTGCTCTATCAAAGGAGGAAGGAGTGGAGGGCATGGCAGCTAGGGGACGATGCAAGTTTGATGTAACTAAATGCTCCTAAGGCTATACGAATGGCTGTATTCTGAATAACATAACATTTTTATTCTAAAATCCATTTTTTCACTTACCTGTTCCTCCTAGCCCGGGTATAAGTCTACGGTGTTAAACCGCCACTTCCAGCCACCAAAACAAATCAAGGCAGCTGTTTCTCTCAGTGAAGGAGAGAGAACGCCCTCTCTCCTTCACTGAGAGAAACAGCTGCCTTGGACGCGACTCCGACCTTATCCTACAAGGGTACCAGCCCAGAGCTCGTACCAGGCAGAGAAGGCGCTCTTTGTCGTTCACACCCACTGCAGCCGTTAGGCTAGTGAGGGTAAACTCTCTTGGGAGAGGATGGGACGAAGTTTCCATCTTAGCAATAAACTCTGGAAGGTAAGACAGCACCATGTTGTTGCCTTGATGAGTGACTTGGACTGACAGAGCATGCAATTCACTCACCGTCACAGGACCGTCCCTTGTGACGTCTGCAGTTTGACGAGGAGTTTCCTGATTGCTGAGAAGGGCAGAAAGGCATACAGTTCCAGATGATCCCAGTTGAAGAGGAAAGTATCCGTCGCAATTGCCATGGGATCCCTGAACAGGGAGATGTAATTCTGAATCCTGTAGTTCTGACTCTTGGCGAACAGGTCTATGAGAGGCATGCCCCACAGGATCTGACACACCTCTGAATGAAGAGTCCATTCTGTAGAAATAACCTGGTGCCTCCTGCTGAGGGAGTCCGTCACCACGTTGTGAATGCCATGTCGCGGGGGAGGTGGGGGGAGAAACCGCTCCCCGCCTTCCTCTCTCCCACCGACAACGCCACTTCTCCTTCCCATCGTGAGAATCTGCGCGGTGGTGGTGGAACAACGCATGGGGCTGGCCTCGTGTCACTAGCTCTGCCCTCATGCGCTTGGTGGATGAGGGAGAGGGGCATGGGCATAAGCTCTTCTGTACCTCTTCTCCCTTTGACTGAGTGGTAGGGAACGCATCTCGTCCCGTTGGTAAAACCACAAACGGTCGGACCCTCACCCTTGGGTCGTAAATGGGCTAGCGGGCGTTCAACCTCACTTAGAACCACATCTGAGTCCCGAGACGAGGCAAGACCTGAGGAATCAGACAACGGACTTCCCTCCACCTCGTGTCGGGACGGAGGAGTGTTCGACGGGGCAGCCATCTGAGTGGCACGCGCCAGATGAACACTTGTTGGCTCGATCCCCAAGCTAGCCTCCTGTGACCCCTCGGCTGGGAATGCCTGTTGCACTCTGCTAGTCACTGCGGTCTTTGGGAGACTCAGTCTGTCATTTACCAGACTCTCAGCTTGAGGTAACGAACATGCTAAAAGGAGATTCAAATTGGAAAGGCAAGCATGCAGCTGACTAGCTATCATCTTGGAGAAATTATCTTGCACAGACGGGCTACTTGTCAAGAGCAAGGCAAGCTGGTTAGGAAGGCCGGAGCCTGACTGGGAAGCAGAGTCAAAAGGAGCAACAGAACTGACTGTAGACAATGATTCTGCCTGCTCTTTACTCTGCCCCAAGCCTTTGCTATTCTTCTTCTTGCTATCCACTGAGGGAGCCCCTACAGGGCTGGCATCACACGAACCCTTGCCCTTGCATAGCGGACCCTTCTCCTTGAAAGCTCAAGCTGATACTCCCCGGCCCCCTCCACCACTGCCGAATCCCAAGACACACACTCCTGACATCTTGAGGACTAGGCACAGTAACCACGACAAGTAATACATACAGTGTGTGGGTCTCTGGTGGCCTTAGCCAGCATCCTGTTGCATTCTGAAACAACACAGGTCCTTTTCCCCGCGATGGTGGAAGCAGTCACTATAGGTCTGGGAACAGCTAGTGGAGAAGCGGCTGGCAAAGTAGTTCTCTCCTGGGAACCAGATCCGCTATGGTTCTTTAACTCTGGTGACACCTGCAGAGACCCTTCCTGGTCTGCTGTGTCCAGAGATGAACTAGCGGCCATGACGAAAAAAACACCAAATAGTAACAAGAAGCTTCAGTGTTGACGCTGCAAGCTTCCAGCTAGGAATGGGGAAAGCGGAGGGTGGAAGGGATCAGGTGCCAGAGGCGCATCTCTACTGCGCAAGGGGGAAGTGGTTTGTTTTGGTGGCTGGAAGCGGCGGTTTAACACCGTAGACTTATGCCTAGGCTATGAGGAACAGGTAATATGTGAAACAAATCTACTTTATGGAGAGGTGAGGCCACCCCATAAACTTCATGCATATTCTAAACGACCCCAGATAAATGCACAATAGAAGAGAAGGAAAGTATTCTTGTCTGCAACCCACTTGACCTTTACAAGATAATAAGATAAAGTGGGGGCACTCGCTATTGCTGCGCATAGCTGCGGGCACTTATTACCATCATCTCACCTGCATCAGAAAATGTAAGCTGCAGCTCTCGATACTTTCTCAGAGCACAGCAGCGAGTGTCAGGGCTGAGCAGCGACTGGCCTCTCATTGTTATTGATTTGATCCGAGTTATTCCCGAGCATTCTATTATCGCTGAGCGAATCCAGAAAAGATTCAGATCCAGATCAGAATCTTGAGCAGATCAGGGTTCTTAAATAGAAGAGGCCTTTAAAGATCTTCAGATCATTTTATTGCATCTTGGGGAGAATAGAAATCCATGTTTTATAGGAAATGTTTATTGAATACATAAACAATTATCTAGTGAACGTACATTGTTACATTCAAAGATTGATTCACACGAATAAAGCTATTTCAAACCACTATACACAATTAATTTTTCATTGTCTTTCTTTAAAATATTTAATCTTTAAATAATGACCTTGGACCTTAAGACCTGGAAATTACCTAGTTGAACCATTACTACCAGTTATTTAACACAATGTCTGGCCTACTGCTATTTGGAGTTGTAGTGAATGTTTTTATTATAACTTTTGTCCAATTAATTTTTTATGTTGCTAAGCCAACCTGTAATCAAATGCAAAAAATATTACGTATTTTTTAAAATATTCTAACTCTAATCAAATATCTTGTATATAATGGATGTAAAAAAAAGTATTACACAAGTCAAAGAAATGGTACATTACTTATTATATGTGTGAACCTGTGACTTTATCCAGAGCATCCACGACATCCACAGTGCACACACTCCACAATCTTACCCTGGAAAAGATTAAAACAATACTAAACAACAATAAAATTGTTAATCTAAAACTAAACATTTTTATTTTTACTTGGTAAACATGTGACATTGAAAATCAGTCTTAAAAGTAGTAGGTTGCTGCATAAAACTAAGATGCTACTAATTCACTTACTTCTGGAATAATTTCTTCTTCAATATTCCAACAATTCTACACTAGCTTCCTTTATTGGATATTTTTATCAATATTGAAGATTTTAATTTTTCATGACAAAATTTACACAATTAGAAATAAAATTCAAGAAAAAATGGCCATTGATTGCTATTCCCTAAATTACAAATATTAGAGAAGTTGAAGGGCTAGATTGTGTAAGAATTACACAATATTAAATGTGGCTGAGAAAAGAAAGGAATTATTGGAGAACTTTAAAGGGGGACGACTAGACTTTCTGGAGATATAAGAAACCAACATAAAAGGTTAGAGTAGTGAATTGCTTCCATATGGAAGGAGGAGTAGTGTGGTATTGTGTGGATGAGAATATCAACTGAAGGGGAAAAGAAGGGTGTGCACTTTTGATGTCTCAGACGGTATGAAAAGATATAGAGGCACATAGATGGAGGGGATCTAGAATAGTATGAGCAGTTGGGAAGCTAAGAATTGTAAACTATGCATGGTTCTGTGTGTATGTAGCCATACATTTGAGGAATGGGAGAGGGAAAGAGAAGATCAAGTTTTAAAATAAGGCACACCTGTCAAGAGTGTGCCCTGTGGAAATTAGTTACCTGAGAGAAGCATGTGGCATGACAAGATGGCAGAATGAGAACAATGAAAGCATGTATGAAAGATATAACATGACAATTTGTGCAAATAGAATGAAGTGTGATGCAGTGGAATGGGTGAAAAGAAATACTTTGATGTGATTTGGTCATATGGAGAGAAAAGAGAGTAAAGAATTTGTGAAGAAAGTATATGTGAATGAAATTGAAGATCCTTAGAGGTGAGGAAGGCGAGTTGTAAGATGGAAGGATAAGGTAAAGAAGTATATGCAAGGAGTTACAAATAGAGGGGAAGGGATTGAACAAGTACTCAGTCCATATGCGTTACTCCACACTAACTCCTTAGACACCTCATCTTCATTACATCTAATCTCTTCTTTTCTGCTACTGCTGTACTGCATGTTTCCATCCCATATAGTGTAGTGGGCACAGCTATTCTTTCATGCAACTTTCTCTTTACATCCATTCCCATCACTCTACAACAAAACACTTTCTTCATTCCTCCCAACATCTTTCCTGCAGTATCAATCTTTGATTCTGTCTCTATTCCTCCATCTACAGTAATCATGGATCCAAAATATTAAAAATATTCCACTCCTTGAGTAGTTGACCATGCAATGCAACATTCATCCTTTTGCCACCAAACCCCTTGTGCATTTCATTACTTCACTCTTCCCATACAAAATCAAATTCCTATTTCTACAAACTCATCCAAACTCTTCCACCAGCTGACAATAGTTCTCAGTTGAATCCACCACCAAAGCAGTATCATTTGCAAACAGTAGCTGATTCAGCTTCCACTCTCTATCATCAGTACAGTATTTACCAAACTGAAACCTCTATCTTACCACACCCATCCACATAAATATTGAACAATGATGGTGACAACACACATCCCTGAACATCCCGAACAGGAAAATATTCACTAATGCTATTATCCCCTCTCTTACATATACTCTACTATTCACATAGAAACTCTTAACACTTTTGAGCAGTCTGCCACCTAAAGCCCCGTACACACTATGTATCATGATGCACTTAAGTGTTGAACGGATGTGTTGAAAAACATTACCAACATTACCAACAGCATTACCAACGTGTTGATGGGTCGGAGCAATTTCATGTGTCTGCTCAGTGATGCATCGTTATTTAGAGTGGCAGGATGTCCGCTCCTGGCTCAATCACCACCACCCGCCAAACCCCTTGAGTGGACGAGGACCAACACACTACATTTTATTGAATTGCTGAAGGAGCATCCATTTGTTTGGAACATCAAGTGCAAGCAGTACAAGATGAGGAACATCAGGAGTGCAAGCTCGGAAACTATAAAAGCAGACTTATCGAATTATCAATTAAAAAAGTTTTTTTGTCAAGATTAGTAAATCTTTTAAATATTCTACAAACACTCTATAAGGTTTCCTCGGAGGCGATGTTCCTCGATAGAGAACATGTTTAGTGGTGCCACCCTCGTTTCATAACATTTATTACACAAAGATGATCATCTTCGTAGCCTTACGCTGGCCATTTCTAATTTTGTTTTGTCCTTTGTATAGTAAGGCAACCAAAATTGTACAGCAAACTGCAAGTGTGTTAAGACTAATTAAGCTAATATATGTAGAGAGGTAAAACTATATTCCTATTCTTGAAAGAAAAATTTTGTTTATGAAGGGGAGAGAGAGAGAGAGAGAGAGAGAGAGAGAGAGAGAGAGAGAGAGAGAGAGAGAGAGAGAGAGAGAGAGAGAGAGAGAGAGAGAGAGAGAGAGAGAGAGAGAGAGAGAGAGAGAGAGAGAGAGAGAGAGAGAGAGAGAGAGAGAGAGAGAGAGAGAGAGAGAGAGAGAGAGAGAGAGAGAGAAAAAATTAATATTCAATTTGATAATATAATAATTGATAAATGAAGTCCTATCATGTGCACTGGGAGGGAGGAGTGAGAGTTATCGAGTTCTGCAAATTGTACATTGCGGAATGAAGACATCACCAAAAAGCTGCACACACTGAAGACACAATTCCGCAGGGAAATGTCTGCAATCAAAGCATCACAGAAGTCTGGAGCTGGCACGGGAGATCTCTACACTCCGAAGCTATGGTGTTTTGATGAGCTACGTTTCCTGGTTGACGGAGAAGCTCATGCATCCACTTCCAACTTAGATGAAGGAGAAACTACTACTGCAGAAGTAAGTTCATAATTTTATTGTGTGCACTTGTACTCCAGCATAAATATAATTTACATACTTATTAACATACATATATGACAAAGAAATATTCTCTCTCTCTACTATATGCCGCACATACGTTGTTGCCGTGGAACAGCTCCTTCCTCATTGAAATACTCCATGAACTCTTTCCTGATGGCTTTTGCCTCATTTGTGGGATGCCTCTGTAATCTCTCCAAAGGCAGAAGCTGCCTATCATCACGCCATGTCCCGGGTTTTCCCACTCCATCCACAACATTCTCGTTGTCCAAACTACCAACATGTGTATAGAATGATTCATGTTCCCTGCGCAAGAAATTGTGCAGGGCTGTGCAGGCAAGAACAATTTTCTCCACCTTATGAGGGCTCAAATTTATTGCACTTAAGAGAATGCGAAACTTATTTGACATAATGCCAAATGCATTCTCAACAACATGCCTTGCTCTTGAAAGCCTGTAGGAGAAAATTCTTTGTTCATTATTTTGATGTTTAAATGGATACGGTTTCATGAAGTATCTCTTGAGTGGGAAGGCATCATCACCTACAGAGACGTATGGCAGGGTCCTGTGGCTGTCACTCAGCTGTTCCTCTGCAGGAAGGCCCATCGCTCTGTCATGCAGCCGCGCGCACAGAGTTCACATAAGTGACATGGGTGATCTGACCAAGGACCATAAGGTAGTGCGAATAGTGGGTTTTGATAGTTTCATGGCATGAGGTAGGAAGTTATAATATGTTGTCCAAAACGTGTATTTTATCTCTGAGGATTTATGTTGTACTCTTGTGTCACTGTTTTCAACAAAGAATCTGTTACTGCAAATTATTTCATAACTTAATTTTAGCATAAAGAGGAGTCATTTTATCATTTAAGTTACTACAATACCTATTTATTTGTCATGAGTGAATGCCACTTCATATTATTTATTTCTAGCCTCTTGTTTGAAGATTTTCAAGTAGGAAATTTTTGATACTTAATATTAATTATAGTCACATGTATAGGTATATAGGAACTATGTATTAGTATTATTGTCATTGTAATAAGTAAAAATATCTGTATACTTTGTATCTACATTTGAACCTTACCTTCAAATAATCCTCCCTGAGGACATTATAGATGGCTTCACAGGTTTCGGGGATGAATATTGGAAGCTTGTGTACGATCCTCCAGCTGCAAGAAAGCGTAGTGTAGCCTCTAGACGAGCTCCTGGTGATGTGCTGTCTCGAAAGCTGGTGTCCTGCTTACAAATATACGGCTCAATTTTTTCCAGCAATTTATAGAATGCAGGGATTGGCATACTTGTGTAATTTTCAAAGTCCGTTGGATTTTTGACTTGTAGCTCCAAAAATATTTGATTGAAGCTCCCCTTCAGAGGTCGCCGAGAAAGCCATTGTTTACACCACAAGGTTCTACGCTTCTTCCTCAAGTTTCTTTTTTGCAGCACACAGAGCAATTACACTCCACAATAGAGTCTCCTGGCAGAGTACATCATCGGCAGACATCCTGCCATTATGAAAGCTGAACTGCAACTGACCGGCTCGCGCGTGGGAACAAGTGAGCAGTGTTGCAGTACAGTTTGGCCACTAGTAATTTTATCCAACACCACTACTGCATCACTTGGCTAATACATGATGTATAGTGTGTACGGGGCTTAACTCATACATTTATAGGACATTACACATCCCATTCCTATCAATACAATGATATGCTTTTTCTAAGTTCATATTTAAGGTAAAAAAAACTTCTTCTAAAGCCACATTGCTACTCACAAATAACATCTTCTCTATCCTCTCTTATCCTTTTTATAAGTACCCCAATACTCTACCATTCATCTTACCTACAACATTCTGCAGACTTATACCTCGATCCAGTACATTCATACCTATCACCTTTACCTTTATATAAGGAAACTACACATGTCCAGCCAATTGGTAGCATGCTGCTCACAAAACGCACATTTAGCAATTCCACTAACCCCTCAATCACACTTGTATCACCACTTTTCAGACATTCTACAGCAAACCCATCCAAATCTACAGCTTTCCCTACTTTCACCCCCTTTACCGCCCCTTGCACTTTCTCTTTTGTGGCCTGCGAGTTATGCAATCCTCTTGTCACATTTATTCCATTTTCTTGGCACATCAGCTACCATGCAGAATAGAATGTTTGTGTTTGTGTATGAGTGTGTGTGTGTTTGTATATGTGTGTCAATACCTTTTTTTTTCTGAGGAAAACATATAACTATATGGTATTAAAATTCTCTCTCTCTCTCTCTCTCTCTCTCTCTCTCTCTCTCTCTCTCTCTCTTCCACTTCCTTCTCCTCCTCCACTTCCTTCTTCTCCTCCACTTCCTTCTTCTACTCCACTTCCTTCTCTTCCTCCACTTCCTTCTCCTCTTCCACTTCCTTCTCCTCCTCCACTTCCTTCTCCTCCTCCACTTCCTCCTCCTCCTCCACTTCCTCCTCCTCCTCCTCCTCTACTTCCTTCTCCTCCACTTCCTCCTCCTCCTCCACTTCCTCCTCCTCCTACACTTCCTCCTTCTCCTCCTACACTTCCTCCTTCTCCTCCACTTCCTTTTCCTCTTCCACCTCTACTTCCTCCTCCTCCCTATCCTGATAAAGATCTACAAGTATCAGAATGAGGTAATTGCACTGCACCTTGGACCACTTTGATTAGGAGCGACTAGGTGAGTGAGCTGTGAGGTTTCGAGTAATTTCGCCCCGAGTCCCGTTCGCACCAGGTCGTTTTGCTAAATTAGGGAATTATATAATCAAGTTGTACTTGTGAGGCGAACGGGAATAGGAGCGAAATGACTCAGGTGTGAAAGGGATTTGGGGCGAAATGACCCAGAACATGAATCGGGGAATAAGGGAGGGAGGGAGGGAGGGAAAATGGGAGGGAAGGCAGGGAATGAAAGGAGAAGAGAGTAAAGGGAAGATGGAAGCTTCAAAGGCCAATGGGATGGGAGATGAGCACCCAGAGCTATGCGTAGCTACAGCGTATGCCCCCATTTTACCTTTAATTCTCCCTCTCTGCACCAGATATGATCCAAAATTCACACCAGATGCACAAGAGCTTCCTCCAAGGATGGTCAAGGCCATGTCATACATTCACTACTGCTATTGATTCACTTCTATCATGCACAATCATGCTTCCTTGCTCCACAGACATTTCTCTTTCATTCAATGATCTTTTCACATTGTTCATCCATCCCGTTCGTGGCCTTCCTCTTAACCTCACACCTTTCATGTTGGACCTCACTACTCTCTTCACTAATCAGTCCTCCTCCATTCTCCTCATGTGTCCAAATCACCTCAACACACTCTGCTCTGCTCGACCAGCCAACTCTTTTCAAACACCAGTTCTCCTCTGCACCTTATTTCTCAATCAGTCCATATGCATTACTCCACATATACTCCTCATACACTTCATCTCCATTACATTTGATCTCTTCTTCGCTGCTACTGCCATACAATATTCATAAAAAAATTATAAAAAACAGAAAAGAATTCCAAAAGTGACATCATAGTTATCGAATGGATGGTGAAAGTAATGAAATTTCTTATCAAAGGTTTGATATGTACTGCATAACAACAGTGGAGGAATGAATTATATGATGAAATGCATCACATTGATGATATATAGTAATGAAATTTTATCATTCAAAGAAAATGGAGAAGAATAAAATGACAGAAAATGTATGTCTATGATAAATGCTGTGATTTAAAAAAAAAGAAGGAAATATAATATTAAATATGAGGAGGGATGATGGGAGAGCAAGAGGATCAGCTATACAAGATAAGGTGAACGGAGATGAAAAAGTGAACACTTCATCAGTGGCCATACACTTCCGAGTCCAATAGATAGGTATTAGAATAGGAGATAGGCAGATAAACTTTTTTAGGTCACTTCAAATAATTATCTTCTAAATCACACATCAAGTTGCAACGAAAGCCAACTCACCTCTTCCAGTTTGCTTTTGGGAACTCTGCAAACACAATTGGTGCCAAAGTTTGTGTCCCTTGCCTGTATGCATCGCAGGCAACACAGGTTTTCATATCCTTGTTTCCTCCATTTAGCAATAAGGTTTTGGTCAGCAATTTTCTCTTTCAGGCAATAGTCATACAATTCTGTAATGAAAATGTAAATATGATACACCAGTTATTTTTTACTTTACTACAGTAAGATTTGTATTACTAGATTAAAACATGGCTAATGCTTGTAAGATTAAATGAGTACTTACCAAGTATGAAGTTTGATTGTAATTACACAAACATTTAACGTCACAGTGGTGCACAATGAGACGCTCTACTACTATTCCACCATCAGCCCGTTTAGAGAGTAGGTTTTAGGAAGCAACCACCAACTACCGCTGAGAGCCCATGCCCCAAAGTGAGCTCCGTGAATAGATAGGGCAGGGAGGGAGGGCATTGTGCACCACTGTGACGTCGTTAAATGTTCGTGAAATTACAATCAAACTTCATACTTGGTAAGTACTGGTTTAATCTTACAATTTCACATCACAATATTTAACTGACGTCACAGCAGTACCCAATGAGGGCTTTAGAGAGATTCCTAAAACCTACCTAATCACACAAAATTCAGTAAAAGGGTCAGTATTGAGCCGTGGAAAAGAAAATCCATAGGAACAAAGTAAAGCACAACACTGTAATTCAGAAGATAGAAAACATTAACAATTATCAAAAATATTGTGAAACACAGTCCCACAGGAACATGGAAAGAAAAATCACCCATCACCCATACCGAAAATGGGGTCAAAGAACCCTCACATTAAACCCTGAGCAGAGGAAAAGGCCAAACATTCTATGACAAAACTGCCCTCGCAAACTGGCCATGTTGAACGATGGGCTTCCGGTAGTGTTGTGTAAAGGTTGACTCCCTGGCCCAACCAATGGTGGAGACAATCATGGATGACGACAAAACCAGGGCCGCCTTGCTGGACGATGCAGACTTAGTGGAATGGGGAGAAAATATAGTAAGGTCAATGCCAGCAGCCCCCATCACATCTCTCACCCAACAACGCAAAGTATCACGAGAGGCCAACCATACTGGAGGTCGTGTCGTCAAGAAAAACCCAGTAAGCACCCCTTGGATGGTCGTTTTCCTATCAAGATAATGCTGAATGGTGTGCACAATGCATAAGCGGTTGTCATGCGGGTAAGCATCAAAGACCACCCTTGACAGATGGACCCCAGGACGGGAAGTTTTCAGCAGATCGCCAATTCCAAAACAACCTGAGTCTCAGAGACAAACAAATTTCTTGTGTCCAGCAAATGCAAGGTCTGGCCACGTTGGCCAGACAACAAGAGCATAAGAACGACCAATTTTTTGGATAACTGAGGAAAGGACAAATCCTCCGTGGGACCCAGACTACAGATATAATCCAGAACTAGCTGAGGATCCCAAGTAGTGCAGGAGTGGGGAAAAGACGGTCTCTCCAGGAAGACTGCCCTCATGAAACGGGAAACTAAAGGATGTTGGCCCGCAGGACGTCCATCAAAAGTAGCGACTGCAGAGATGCCAGACCGGATAGTGTTCATAGAGCTGTACCCGCGGCCTGTCCCGTTTAAATTCTGACAACAGATAGTCCAGAAGGACATTCAC
>JAXIVD010003017.1:30000-50828 GCA_036785275.1 Cancer borealis
ATTTCACCTTCATTTTCAAATCGTACAAATGCCAGCAGCTGAGCTTTACCAGTTATATCAGTAGACTCATCTACTTGGAGAGCAAAGTTGGTATTTTGCAGTATTTCAGACAAAATACCAGAAATATTGTTGGACAGGTCATCTACACGCCTATTAATTGTATTATCAGAAACAGGAACCTTGCTTAATTCACTTTCAGCTTCTTCACCTAGCATTGTTCTCACAATTATTTTGCAAGCAGGCATTATTAGGCTTTCTGCAATAGTATGACTTTTCATTTTCTTGGCAACTAGCTCAGCCACTAAATAGCTTGCTTCTTGGGCCTTATCACTGCTGGTTACCTTCTTTACAAAAACTTGTCTTTGTTTCTGCTGTGAATCCAAGAGTCTTCGAAAATAATCCACGGTTTTACTTGACAAGTGGCTGTGATTAGTAGTGAAATGTCGCTTTAACTTGGCTGGGGCCATAGCTGTGTTGGCGAGCTTTTTCCCACAAACAATGCACAAAGGAAGTGGACAGTTTTCTTCTCCAGTCCATGTAAAGCCAATGGCCAGATAACTGTCATTGTAAAGGCAGTTTTTTTTAACATCACTCACTTTTCCTTTACTCGTACTTTGCTGTGGTATTTGTGATTCTTCGTCACTGTCCTCCTCTCCACTGACATGCTTTCTTTTAAAATATTTGAACATGCTTCAGTCTTTAAAATCCATAGCAAACAAATATTAACTGGTGAGATTAATTAAAACAGCGTTTCACTCGGTTGCGCTGCTCAAAACTGACTGAAGGAAGATGTGTGAACGGCTGGGCTGGGGCTCGTGACACGTATGATACTCGTACGGGGTTGCGTCACCCTCCTACCCAGGAATGAAGGGCGTATCCCGCACTGGCAATAAAACAAATTTTTTGTTTATTCTATGCATAGTATTTGCTATGCATATGTATAGTATGCATAGCATAGCAATAGTATATGCATAGTATATAGTATATACATTGTACTAACTGACACCTACGAGTATGTTGATGTCTGGAAAGTGTTTGTGACGTGTCGTTGAGTAGGAATTATGAATTAAGATCACTGTCATTTTGTAATAGCGCATAATTATTTTACGGTTTCTCACAGAACCCCTGGTGATGGTCTGCGGAACCCCAGGGTTCCGCGGAACCCCGGTTGGGAATCACTGGGTTAGGTTGTGGGGATTCAGGTGGCCGGATTCGGTCCAGGTCAGTTTAGATTAGGGTTGTATCGTTGGGGGGGATCTGGTTCAGTTATACAAGCTTTGTATATTTTATATATATATATATATATATATATATATATATATATATATAAAAAAAAAATAAAAAAATAAAAATAAATAAATAAAATAAAAAAAAAAAAAAAAAAAAAAAAAAAAGGGGGGGGGGGGGGTTAATCTTAGATTTTTTTCAGATAGCCATGTATGGCCTATATTTGCTTTCCCCATCCTAAGACTCCGTTTTCCCAAAGTGTCTCCAAGCTTGTTGGCTATAGGAAAATATAAAAAACAGGAATAGGTGTATTGGCTTAAACTACAATTCTCCCAATTTGTGCTCATAGAAAACATTAGAATCTCCGAAATTAGGGATTTGCGATGGATATGTAACGAGTAAAACTTTCTCAGAATTTATCAGGTAATGGAAATAAAAAAAAAAAAACATTCAATTCACTAGAGAATTTAGGTAAAGATTCATAAGACAACAAATTTGATATCTCCTTATCTTTATAATGCACTGTAATTTCAACCTCAGATAATCATTGAAATCATCTCGAACAGTCATGCCGCTGAATTACGTTTGGTTAGGTTTAGTTGGGTTAGTTTGGGTTAAGCTTATTCAACTGGAACTCTGGTAAGACTATGCTAACAAAGCTATTTTTATCGGTAAAATTTTACATCTTCATGTGGCTACGAAAGAAAATGGTGTCTGCACCTCTCAATCCCTACCTTGGTATTTCTTTACAACTACTGCTCCACCTCTTTCTTTTTTCTCTCTTTTCCTACATACTATATATACATAGTGTACTCAACACATCTGTGAAGATTCCAGACGGTGCTCACCATTATTTACCTCGCAAAACGTCTTTGAAGTTATGTTATGTTATGTTAAGGCGTGGTCACACTAGCTTCTGATATCGCTTGATCTAGCGATATGGCTGGATTGGCTAGCCATTTGTGTTACATTGGCTACTGATTCTTGCTGCACTGAGCTAGCGGTCAGAACGGTCTTCACTGGCATGTTTTGCTAGTGCTAGCGGTAGACGAATGCAGGTACTAAGAAACTATCGTTTATTCAGTATATATGCAACGAAAAAAAATATTGCACTACTTTTTTCAATGATGTTTTATGAGTATGAGAAAAATAGGATAGACGACAATACAAGAAAACACCCAAATAAAAATTTTAATTTGATGCAAATATAGCATTTACTTCTCACATGACAATGACATAGATAGAATGCCACCAAAGCAAACCTTTCTACAAAGGCCAAAAACATGAATAGTTCAATTCATTGGTCCCATGACGCTATTATAAGTCTCATGGAAAAAGTTCGTGAGCAGAAGAAGAGAAGTGCTTCCTCCATAATGGCTTGTGTTGTTATGATCGATGGTCTAGTGGTTAGGACGCTCGCCTCACAAGCGAGAGGTTGTGGGCTCGATCCCCGCGCTAGGTAAGAGACATGGACCAAGTCTCTTATAAGTGTGTGGTCCCTGTTCACCAAACAGTAATGAGGTACCTGATCTCAGACGGGGTTTATGACCCGCTTTCAGGGGGGAGAAAACAAATCTCCCATAAATAAAAATATACGGCTTCCTGGCTAGTACAATGGTAGCGCGCTGGCCTTGCATTCGCTTGGTCGCCAGATCGAGTCCCCGCCCAGGCTTGTGATGCTTAAGTTGTTAACTGGGAGGAACTGCTGTGGTCGGGCACCACAGTGGTGCAGCGGTGGTCCACCATGGCTGTGAGGCATAGACCTCTAAACAAAACCAAGTAGAACCAAGTAAGTAGCTGTCTTCATTTTTGTACCCACTACCTAATCCTTCCAAGTCCTGCATAATGCTAAATGTGACCTATTTGAACAATGTGATAGAGGCCGTGCACCCTTATCGTATCCCACTCATTACTTCTATTTCTACCTCTTCACCTATCCCTATCGCTACCTTAGTTCTATCTCCTGTATATACTCCTACTATGAGTTTTATAACTTTTGGGTTTATCTTGTTTTTCTTTAATGCTTCCACTAATCTATCGTTTGATACTATCAAAGGCTTTTGCAAAGTCTACTGATATTACTATTAATGGTTTCTTCATCCTAAATTATTTATCTACACAATATCTAAGTACAAATAGGTTATTCTCTATTCTACTGCCTTCTGTAAAACCTGCCTGTATATCCTTTCCCAACTCATTTATTCTAACATGTTCCTCTATACTATTCCTAACTACTGCCATCATTGGTGTGTTGTTGTTACGATCAGCTGATTCCGCTAGGCGAGTGGTTTTACTTGTGAGTGTGACTAGACTGCTAGTCATATCGCTGTCAAGCCAGGGAAAATGGAAGCCAGTCTAGCGTTAGCAATAGCTAGTGTGACCGTAGATTTAGTTAGGTTGTGTTAAGTTATGGTTAGGTTAAGGTTGTTAGGTTGGGTTACAGTTAGCTTAAGTTAGGTTAGGTTCGATTATATAAGATTTCAACATTTTATGACCCAAATCCAGAAAAAAAATCTACGTAGCAAACCCTACCTGTTGGGTAATATAATATAAAAATCTTAGATAACCGAATCTAACCTAACTTAGCCTAACCATAACATAACAGTAACCTAACCTAACAACCTTAACCTAACAATAACTTAGCATAGCCTCATTGGGGCCTCTCCTTCTCTGTCAATAAGTGTGCCCGTATCCACTTCTCTAGATCCAGTCTATGATTATTTCATAGGTGATAACCCCATTCCCAACAAACAGTCTTTTAGGGACCTCGGCATCTTAGTCGACCCCTCCTTAAAATTCCACCTGCATATCATTGAAGTATGTGGTAAGGCTAATGGAGTTGCTAATTCTATCCTTAGAGGTACTGTCTGCAGGTCTCCGGAGTTTATGCTTCAGGTTTTTATTACTCACATCCGTCCTATTATTGACTTTGGTAGTGTGTTGTGGAATACTGGTTATGTGGGGGATTTGCGTAAGCTGAAGATGGACAAAGAAAATCGTTGGTTATGCGGGCTTTCCTTACTCAGTTAGGCTGTCCACATTGAATTTATTTTCCATCAAAGGCAGATTACTTCGTGCTGATTTGATCTTAGTTTGGAAGATCATGACCGGATTGTGTCCTTATTTATGTGATATGTTTGAGTGATTCATGGTCGTACAAGAGGTCATAGTAAAAAAATATTTATGCCCCGTCATTCAATCGGTTAGATCGCGCTTCTTCTCAGTAAGAGTCATCGATCTCTGGAATTCTCTCCCTGAAGAAGTGATTTCAGCACAATCTGTCCAGGCCTTTAAACGTCTCCTTGCACATTGTCTTGGTCCTCGTCATTGTTTTTCCTATGCTTCTCAAGACCTTCTGGTTGGATGATGCAGCAGAGACTGATGAGGGATGCAAGACCCTCATCATGGTAAGAAATAGCATAACCGACCTAACATAACTTCAAAGACGTTTTGCGAGCTAAATTATGGTGAGCACCGTCTGTAACCTTCACAGATGTGTTGAGTATACTAT
Organism: Cancer borealis; assembly: GCA_036785275.1. NCBI lineage: Eukaryota > Metazoa > Arthropoda > Malacostraca > Decapoda > Cancridae > Cancer > Cancer borealis. Next base: position 34,739 of record JAXIVD010003017.1, read on the forward strand.
GTAGGGAAAGAGAGAAAAAAGAAAGAGATGGAGCAGTAGTTGTAAGGAAATACCCCTACTTCTAGTTATAGAAAACCTTTGATAGCTTCTAAATTACCATAACGTAACATGACATAAGCAAACCATACCTTAACTTATATTGACCTAGTTCAAACCAAACTAAACTTTATTTTTCGAAGAGAAGGAAATAAAAAGAAATCGTATATTTTATTTTTGTGTAATTCAGCGGCATAATTGTTTGAGGTGACCTGAACAAGTTTCTGAAGTGCATTATATAGGTTAGGAGATATCGAATGGGTCGTCTTACAAATCTTTACCGAGCATTATTGTGAAGAAGTAAAATAATATGAGCAAATTTATCAGCAAACTATCCCTAATTCCTGCCCTCGTTTCCAGCAATACATAAACAAGACGCCTCACCTTCTCGCATCTTTTGGTCCAGCTCCTCTAACGTGGGTTCGATCAGCTCCCAGCCTTCAGGGGGTGGTTTCCTGCTCCGTCGAACCTTAGGCATGACGATAGTTGTTATTCTAACTGTTGGAGATAGTGTTGACCACAGAACTAGCTTCACCAGACGAAAAATAAAGGCAGGTGTAATACATGCGTACTTCTGTTATTGTTTATGATACGGTCTTGGTCTTGGTTAGTGACTTGAACTTGGACTTGGACTTTGTTACGACTTATGAGTCACCCAGTCCCAGTGTAGCCTATGTATCGGCGTCCTCACCAAAGACTATAGCCGCATTTTTGTCGTCCATGCGCGGGATTGGGTTTCGAAGAACGTCTTGGGGCCGTCTTGGGCCCAATCTGTGGCCACCACAAAAACACTTTTTCTTGACTTGGTGCCGAAATATTATTATCTGGCTTGCAAACTTTCCTAAAAACTTTATTGAAAGTAAAACGTAGCTACTGTGCTTTTATTTGAAATTATTTGGCGACATATTAATTTCCTTTTTGTTATGGTTGCCGAAATTAATGTCCGCGCCGAAAATAATCCAACAAAGTATATAACCAAAACTAAGCTGCATAATCTAAGTGGGCTCTTACTAGTGTTAAATACAACCTCAGAATTTCTATTTGTCACACACCTACCAATAAATCCCAGTATCTTTCTATTTATCTATGTCTAACTATAATACACTTCCCTGGAGCGCAAGTCACTGCTTGTGCTTACTTGAACTCCCAATAGTGATGGGCGTTCCGGCTCTTTTCCGAGAACCGAGTCTTTCGTTCTCGTTCACTCCAAAGAGCCGGCTCTTCCGGCTCCCAAACGGCTCTCAAATATTTTATTTTAGTTCCCCATATTCTGTTTATAGTCTTTATAATTTAGAAAGAATTTCTTAGGATAACTTAGCTAGTTAGCTTTCAAAACCTACTGAATTAAGGAAAGGTGAAAAAACTTAAAAAAACGTTTGTTCATTTATTTTAATTTAAACCAAATTTATATCAAATCATAGACTAAATCAAATGTACCTGTTATTTAATTAAAAGGTTAAAAAGCCTTAAAAAAATTACCTTAATTAATACCAATCATAGAAAACATTAATGAATTTATACACAATCCACCTAAACAACTTGTTTCACAGTTTCAGACATGCAGTGTATTCAAACTGAGAGGAATTTCTCTGACTTAATAATAATACCCATAAACATTATTAAAGATAAAGTTAAAATTAAAACATAAGATATAGTTAAAGTTAAATCAAATACAATGCTTCTCAAGTTTTCATTATTTTTTTTTTTTTTTCATTATTTATATACCGGTTACGTGTTTTGAGGGTTGAAAACATAAAAAACATAATTTAGTTGAGAAACAAAGTCTATAAAAATTAGTTATCTACATGTCTGTACACTGTACACACTTTCACAAACTCGGTCACACACACATACACAGACAGACAGACAGACAGACAGACACACACACACACACAAACATAATATCTATTTCCTTTCCTATCTAATATCTATATATCTATCTTAAAGATAGATATATAGATATCTTAAAGATAGATAGATAGATAGATAGATATTAGATAGGAATGGAAATAGATATTATATGTGTGTGTGTGTGTGTGTGTGTGTGTACGTGTGTGTGTGTGTGTGTGTGTGTGTGTGTGTGTGTGTGTGTGTGTGTGTGTGTGTGTGTGTGTGTGTGTCTATCTGTCGGTCTGTATGTCTGTGTATGTGTGTGACTGAGTTTGTGAAACTGTGTACAGACATATACATAACTAATGTTTGTAGACTTTGTTTCTCAACTAAATTATGTTTTTTATGTTTTCAACCATCAAAACACGTAACCGGTTTATAAATACTGAAAAATAAATTTTTCTTACAAACTTTTTGGCGTATATTTAGATTAAATTACATGAATATATATAACTTTTAAAATCACATCATTTAGTATTAGTGCATTTTTTCTGTACGACTAATATTTACACGACAAAAGACAAGAATTAATGTTTATGGTTGGATGGAGGTGTGGGGTTACGTAATAACGGTTATATATCTCTCTCTCTCTCTCTCTCTCTCTCTCTCTCTCTCTCTCTCTCTCTCTCTCTCTCTCTCTCTCTCTCTCTCTCTCTCTCTCTCTCTCTCTCTCTCTCTGATAGATATATATTAAATGAGAAAGAAAATAGATCATATGTTTTTTTTTTTTTTTGTGTGTGTCTGTCTATCTGTCTGTCTGTTTGTCTGACAGACAGACAAACAGACAGACAGATAGACACACACACACACACACACACACACACACACACACACACACACACACACACACACACACACACACACACACACACACACACACACACACACACACACACACAAAAAAAAAAAATATGATCTATTTTCTTTCTCATTTAATATATATCTATCAGAGAGCGAGAGAGAGAGAGAGAGAGAGAGAGAGAGAGAGAGAGAGAGAGAGAGAGAGAGAGAGAGAGAGAGAGAGAGAGAGAGAGAGAGAGACTTAGACAATTTTTCGTTCATGGTCACACACACACACACACACACACACACACACACACACACACACACACACACACACACACACACACACACACACACACACACACACACACATACTATCTATTTTTTTCTTATTTAACATTTCTATATGAGAGAGAGAGAGAGAGAGAGAGAGAGAGAGAGAGAGAGAGAGAGAGAGAGAGAGAGAGAGAGAGAGAGAGAGAGAGAGAGAGAGAGAGAGAGAGAGAGAGAGAGAGAGAGAGAGAGAGAGAGAGAGAGAGAGAGAGAGAGAGAGAGAGAGAGAGAGAGAGAGAGAGAGAGAGAGAGAGAGAGAGAGAGAGAGAGAGAGAGAGAGAGAGAGAGAGAGAGAGAGAGCGCGAACAATTGGCGGTTGACTGTTACGTAACGTGAGTTTGAGGGGTGGTGGGGTACCCTACCACTCCTCAAATTATCAACGTAGTTAACTTGTCTTTTATCGCGTAAATATTAGTCATACAGAAAAAATGCACTTATGCTAATTGATGTAATTTTAAAAAGTTCTATCAAATCATGTAATTTAATCTAAATTTACGCCAAAAACTTTTTTTTTTTAATGTTTTCATTATTTATAAACTGTTTACATGCTCTGATGGTCCAAAAAATATATATATTTATTTCCTTATTTTAATTATTCGCAGATTTTTTGACTTAAACTCCATAGTTTTCGTTTTTACAAAACGAAATGTTAAATGCTAGTTTGACAAAAATTATGTTAAATAGTTATTTTCTTACCTTCAAAAGGCCTTTCAACTGGTGTAGTTTGATTTTGAATAACGCTAATAGTTAAGAAATTTTTTTTTTCGATGGTCATTTATCATTGAGTTTCATTTTCAATAGAATGAAAAGAAAGTTTGTTTCATTTAACTTCCCTAATTACTCCTAATCATTTTACGTCAATTTCATAGTTTTCGAGTTATAAGGAAAAAACCTTAACGATTAGTTTGACAGAAAAAATGCACCTATAATCATTTAAATAATTTTAAAAGGCGTATCAGCTAGTGTAGTTATTTTTTTAATTTTACTCACAGGTTATGAAGAAAAAAAATTTCCTTCATTATATAAAGAGTAATTTAATTTTTAAATGTTGCAACAGAAAGTTGGGTACCTATTCACTTTTTGTCTATTCGTAGTCATTGTACGTATACCTTATGGTTCTCGAGCTATAATGAGAAAATGAGTTTTGTGTTAAAAAATTAACTATGGAAAAAAATATACTTGATTTTCACGATGTGTACACTATTTTGAGACAAGTTCTATAGTTTAATTTGACCTCTTAATATTATCAGATTGTCTTCATTTACCGATATGTTGTAGGGAATATTATAGTGTACATTCCATATCATTGGCCTGCCATATACACCATATATTTTCTGAATTATTCATATATATGTGTTTTATGTGTTGAGTTATCCCTCTTTGCTAGAGGCCAAAGCACTTGGAAATACAATTTTCTTTGTTAACTTGAAGGGGTAACTTAACTATTTTACTATATAATTTCTATGAATAGGTTTCATTCTCGTAAGTATTATTATTATTATCATTACTATAATTATTAACAATCGGTAATTTTTGCATTTTGTTAGAAAATTGCAAAAATATGGAAAAACTAGAAAAAAAAAATTAACGGCTCTCAAAAAAATCTCAAACGGCTCTCAAGAAAGATCCGGCTCTTCTCGTTCATCTGGAAGAGCCGGCTCTAAGAACCGACTCGTTCACAAAGCGCCCATCACTAACTCCCAAAAGTCCCTCTCACTATATTACCTTCCTAAGGTAGTGTCATTTAATGTGTAGTCTACAGACCTATTACCGGTAAGGATTCGTAAGATGACCTATTCGATATCTCCTTACCTTTAGTATGCATTGCAAATTCAACCTCAGAAACTTAAGATCATATCAAACAGTTATGCTGCTGAATTACAGAAAAAATACGATTTATTTTAGGTTACATTAGGTTTGGTTACTGGTTAGGTTAAGTTAGGTTTTGTTTGGTTCGGTTACGTTAGGTTTGGTTAGGTTAGTTTTGATTAGGCTTATTGAACTGCAGCTCTGGGAAAGTTATGCTAACAAAGTTATTTTATTTGTTAATTTTTTACATCTTCACCAGAATGGCGTGTGGCTACGAAAGAAAATGGCTTGTGTTCATCTAAATGTTTCCTAATTGCCCTTGCTCTATGATAACTTCTAACATCTACATATTCATTATTAAACACTGTTGTTTCAATGTACTAAACTCGTATCTTGAACACCTGGAAACTGACAAATTATAGATCGAAGTGCTTGGAGATACGTTGTCATCCACTATATTCATCCGCTATTAGTACGGCCTGTGTCTTATTATTTACATGGTAAATCATCTTTCATGTTAGGTTGATTATGTTGTTAGGTACGGTTTAGTTCAGTTAGGCTCGATTATATAAGCTTTTTACCCAAAACTTTGGCACATGCCATATCTATAAGCGAGCACTATGAAGATACAACATTCGTTAGGTTATGTTTAGATTAAGTTAGGTAATGTTATGTTAGGTTATGTTTGGTTAGGTACGGTTTGGTTCGGTTATATAAGCTTTTTATATTTTATTATCCCAAATATAGGCTCGTGTCGTATCTATAAGCGAGCACTATAAGGTTATGGTTAGATTAGGTTATGTTTGTTTAGGTACGGTTTGGTTCGGTTATATAAGCTATTCATATTTTAGGCGTTTACATGTAATGTCAAGACCACTTGCCAAGATGCAATGACTAGGCAAATTCTGACCAACATATCGCAAACACTCTCAATATACGAATTTCTGCGTTTGCGAGTGTTTTGCCTCTGGTCATGTAACCAATCACAATTCAATGAATTCATTCAACTTCATAACTTCTTTTATGAAGACACTCAACGGGATATATTTCGATTAAATAAGAGGAAAGTAAGACGTTCAAGACCATAACAGTTGTAGAAAATGATAAGATTTAAAATATATATGTTGTTTTTGGTATAAAAGTTAACCAAAAACAAGCATAAAGTTTGACATATATCAGGGAAGTAATTGAAAATAACGAAATGTGGGCCCTCTGCGTCGGTGGAGCGAAGCTGGTGTTTTTTCATGAGAAAGAATCTGGGTATATATTTCGAATAAATCAGAGGAAAGTAAGATGTTTGAGACCATTATAGTTGATCACATACATAAGAGTTATATTATATATATTGCTTTTAATATAGAAGAACACCAGAGACAAGCAAAAAGATTGTAATTTATTAGATAATTGTAGAAAATAACGACATGTGGCATTCATACCTGTGTGGGTGTTGATGTTTCAATGCATTATGTGGTTGTGGCTTCGAATACAATTGTTCCCTTTTTCCAAATAATAAGTAAAAAGCATATTATATTGTTTACAATTATTTCCATCAAATTAAAGTAAGAAATAAGATGTTTGTATATTGCACACAAATATGTAAGCAAAAGAAAATTTAGACAATGAAGACAGATTTAGTTTCGAACACAAACATTTCACTTGGAGCCCGCACTAAAGATACGAAGGCCGGGCCTGCGTCACCTCCTCAGGGCCAGGTGGCACACTCACATTCGCTCGCTAGCAGGCAGCACTCAAGTCTAGCCAATGCCATTTGTGAAGACATCCAGTGCTCACACACACACACACACACACACACACACACACACACACACACACACACACACACACACACACACACACACACACACACACACACACACACACACACATATTATCTATTTTCTTTCTCATTTATTATTTATCTATCAGAGAGAGAGAGAGAGAGAGAGAGAGAGAGAGAGAGAGAGAGAGAGAGAGAGAGAGAGAGAGAGAGAGAGAGAGAGAGAGAGACTCAGCGCGACGGGCCAAAATGTGTGTCTGTGTGTGTGTGCGTGCCTGCGTGTGCGTGCCTGCGTGTGTGTGTCTGTGTGTGCGTGCCTGCATGTGCGTGCCTGTGTGTGCGTACCTGCGTGTGCGTGCCTGCGTGTGCGTGCCTGCGTGTGCTTGCGTGCCTGCGTGTGCGTGTGCTTGTGCGTGTGCGTGTGCGGGTGCGGGTGCGATTGCGGGTGCGATTGCGGGTGTGGGTGGGTGTCTGTCTATCTCTGTCTGTCTCTGTCTGTCTCTGTCTGTGTGTGTATTCACTGTCACAGTCTGCTGCTGGTCTCTCTCGAGACAGCCGGCCGTCCCCCTATGGAAAGAGCTCAGCTCATAGTGACCAATCTTTGGGTTGGACCGAGACCACTCACACACAACACACCGGGACAATGAGGTCACAACCCCTCGACTTACATCCCGTACCTACTCCCTGCTAGGTGAACAGAGGCTACACTTGGAAGGAGATTCGCCCAAATAATCTCCGTCCGCCCAGGGGATCAAACCCTGACCCCTTGGTTGTGAGCCGAGTGCGCTAACCACTACGCTAACGGACCGTGTGTGTGTGTGTGTGTGTGTGTGTGTGTGTGTGTGTGTGTGTGTGTGTGTGTGTGTGTGTATGTGTGTGTGTGTGTGTGTGTGTGTGTGTGTGTGTGTGTGTGCTTGTCGTGCCTGACCACTGAGCTTAATCACAGTGCAAGCTGAAGTCGCTGCCACCACCTTGCAGATTGCAAGCTGCAAGGAACTTAACTATGGTAGTGTGTCGAGGGCAAGGCGGGTGGATCTATTCTCCTTCTTACTCGTCGCGTTCTCGTAGTCGTTTGCAGGATTGTAGGATTGTAGGATGTCAGCGTGATGTGTGTTATGTGTTCATTGCAATAGTTCACTCACTTACCTCAAACTCTCACTCACTCTGGTTAGATAGTAAGCTTGTATCACTACATGTTTATTTGAGTAAAAGTAGGTACACTTGATGTCACCGATTCAGGACGTCTGCTCTCGCCCAGAGCCAAGACTGAAGTGACTGACATATCTTACAGCTAACAATGGGAGAGGATCAAAATAGAGGACATGGCGGAAACAAAATGGAGAAAAGATGGACGAGCTGAAAGATGAGAAGGAGAAGCGAGATAATCTGTTAATCCCCTTGGCCTATGGGACAGGAGATGTTTTTCGGTGGGAAAGCTGAGAAAATATCCAGGTGTTCGTGGGCGGCGAGTCAAGGGGATTAGCGCGATCAATGTCTTATACCCACACCTGGGTAAATCTTTGTAGCTATCACACGACACCTGTGTCAACACACTAACATACAAAAGTATTGTAAATACATGCATGCATACATATTAATATATTAAATATAAGTTGTAATAGTACAAAGGCTCGGCCACGCTATTGTCAACTGTCCTCAGTTGACTCCTAAAATTTACACAATGCAAAATAATAATATACAAATGTACCTAACCGTGTTACAAAAACATAGATAGCGTAGGAAGGTAGAAAAAGAAACACATAGTAACATGGTAATAAACTACAAAATCAAAGACAAATAATAAAAATACACATTAAAGATGAGCAAAAATATTATCTACATATATTTACAAAAATACATACTATGAAGTTGATGATTATACACGAGAACGGGTGAAATATGGATGAGTGGTGGACTGTGACACGTTTGAGTTACGGGATGTGTGTTGAATGTGTGGTGTGTGGGGGATGTGTGGGGGTGCTTGTTGATAGGCACATTTCCTAATGTGGCAAGCGTGTGCTATCTTTGTCTGATGAGTGTTGAGGTTCAAAAGAGTGTACTTGTTTTTTACTTTACTGATGATACGAAAGGGGCCGGTGTTACGGGGATGGAGTTTTGTGTCACGTGTTTGATTGATGAGGAAGACAATGTCACCTACAACGAATCGTGGTGCCTGAGCTGTCTGATGTTGGCGAGCTATCATGTGGTCCTTGGACTCTTGTAAGTGACTGCGCACTGCCTGATGAATCCGCTGAAAATGAGTTACTTGGATCTTTGCATGATCATCAGGATTATAAAGAGGCTTAGGCTTGTCAAGCAAGATGTCGTAAGGCAACCGTTTGTCCACGCCAAAAAGAACGAAGTGAGGCGACTCGTTAATACTGGCATTGTACAACGCATTAATTGAAGCCGCTATGTGAGTGATCCACTTATGCCATTGGTCTGTAAAGCCGTTTGCGATGTGTCGGATCGCAGATAAGACCTTACCGTTCGCACGCTCTGTAGCACCATTCTGAAAAGGCGCATAAGCAATGACAAAAGTCTGCTTAATGTTGAAAGTAGCACACAACTCTTCAATGATGGCATTCCTAAACTCTGCACCGTTATCTGATATAATCACGCGCGGGGTGGTAAATGGGTTAATGATATGCTCCACAAGGGTTTTTGCAACTGAGGCTGCAGACTTATCTTGCAATGGTGCCAGGACAACATAACGTGAAAAATGATCAACGCAGACAAACAGATATTGTTGACCAGAAGTTGCACGGGGTAACTTAAGAAGATCGATGCCCACTGTATCCCAAGGGCGAGCTGGAGTTGCGTATTGTTGGATAGGCACAGGGCGTGAGGGGTGGCTCTTGTGACGCGCGCATGAGAGACACTGAGCGATGTGATGAGACACGTCTTTTCTTACTGACGTCCACCAATAACGCTGTAACACTGATCTAAAAGTCCTATCAATACCTGGGTGTGCAGCGTGGACACTGTCATGAGAGAGAGATAAGACGTGGGGAACGAGTGAACGTGGGACAACGAGTTGCGTAACCGCCTTATTATAAGTGTTATCCGCTGGTGGGCGTCGTATTAACAAGCCCTCATGCAGGTGAAACTGTGAAGGGGAGACAGGTAAATCCGGCAAAGTTGGTAACGTGTTACTTTCGAGAGCACCGATTATTTTACCTAATAACGGATCGTCACGTTGTGCATGCATTAGTTCCTCGTCTGAGAACGCATTCTGAGCATTATTTATGAGAGGAGCGGCGACAGCGCGTGAGAGTGCATCAGCGACATGGTTAAGCTTACCAGGCACATATTCTATTTTGGGTCGATAATCCTCCAATATTATCATCCAACGAGCCAATCTGCCAGTGAGGTTACGACCTTTGAACAAGTCCTTAATCGCTTTGTGATCCGTGTACACAGTAATTTCATATCCATAAGTGAGATCACGGAAATGTTTCAATGCCCAAATGATCGCCAAACATTCGAGGTCCGTGATGGGGTAACGTGACTCAGGGCCGTTAACTCTACGACTTGCGTACGCGATTGGTCTGTCTTTCCCTCTGTCATCACTTTGCATCAGACAGGCTCCCAGTGCTTTCCCACTCGCGTCAACTGCAAGCTTAAACGGCTTATTAAAGTTTGGGAAAGCGAGAACAGGGGCAGAGGTTAGGGTGCGTTTCAACGTCGTAAAGGCGTGTTCGTGCTCATCTGTCCAGATGTATGGTGCATCTTTCTTGAGTAGGCTCAACAAGGGGGCCGAGATTGTGGAATAATTCCGTATGAACGCACGATAATATCCTGACATACCAAGGAAAGACTTGAGCTGCGTGACTGAAGAAGGACGTGGAAAATCGCATACTGCTTGAACCTTATCGTCTGACGTATGAAGGCCGTTAGCGTCGACTGTGTGACCTAGAAAAGCAAGCTTCTTCTTCAGAAAGTGACACTTGGAAAACTTAAGTTTTAATCCTGCGTTAGTGAGTCGTGTGAGAACTTCATTCAGCAGCGCAAAGTGTGACGTCATATCCTTTGAGGCAATAATTACATCGTCTAAGTATGCAAAAACACCGTTACCGAGCAAGCCACTGAAAACTTCATTGATAAGAAGCTGGAAAATCACAGGGGAATTTTTCAGCCCCATGGGGAGTCTCAAGTACTGAAAGTGACCTGATGGAGTAGAAAAAGCGGTTAGCGGGCGAGACTCTGGCGCTAAAGATACTTGCCAGAAACCAGACATGAGATCGAGCGAAGAGAATACTGAATTATGTTCGCCTAAAGACTGCAAAAGATCTGTCATAATAGGTAATGGATACCGCTGAGTTTCAGTGCACTGATTCAGACGCCTGAAGTCTACGACTGGCCTGTAATCATCATCTTTCTTAGGGACAAGGAATAACGGACTATTCCAAGGAGAAGTCGACTTTTCAACAACACCATCAGCAATCATTTCCTGCACTTTCTGGTCCGCAACATTACGTAAGCTATGAGGAAGGCGGTAAGCAGGGATGTACAAAGGACGGGCGCCTGGTGAAAGGTCGATTTTATGTTCTAAGAGCACCCTAGTGGTTGACCAGGCAATGCGATCGCACTCGAGTGTGAAAACAAAAGTTTCAACAGACGCGACTCGTACTCAGGGTAATCGGAAGGTATGAATGAACTTTTAACTTTACCTTCGAAATCATGAAATGCACTATGATCACCCGCATGCGTTAACGGAGATGCAAAAAAGGACTGTGGAAATTCGCTTTCCCGTATGGGCGCGGGATACACAAGCGCCTCACCGAGACATGTACCTGATTGCAACGTGAGAGAACCATGAGTCACATTATGAATGAGTATGAACGTGTGGCCATCACGAGCATGAGCTACTCCTGACTCTAGTAACGTACCTTTGACTCTAACCGACTCTGACAAAATGAGAATATCTATATCCTGTGACATGCCACTGAAACGAACAGGGACTATAACCACTGAATGTGGCTCTAAAATGCTGTGGGTATTTAAAACCACACTTACCGTTGGCGCTGAACGTAAACATGACGCAAGGGAGGATGAAGGATGAGAGCGAGCAGGGCTGTTAGACGCGCAAGGCTGGCTCGCGAGGGAGGAATTTGAGTCAGGACGGGACGGGGGATGCGAAAGTTTCCGTAAAAGAGAACAAGGACTTGGCATGGCAAGGCACCTGTGTTTGCGATAGGTAAGGTATCCATCTTTTGGATAAATATCCATGCTCAATGAACGAAGCGTAGGGAAACCCAATAATGCGTCAGCAGGTAATGCAAAGTCAGGCAAGACATGAAGGGCAACAGGGACAGGCTTACTGCGCGGAAAAAAACGAATGGCGAGCGTTACAACACCGCTGCTTTGAAAAATTTTACTGTTCGCACCCTGAATATTTATCTGTGCATGCTGAGTGGGAAAGGCAAGGTACGAATCTTGACGCAACGCGGTTAATGAACTTTCAGCAATTAGGTTGATCTCTGCACCTGTGTCAATCATCAGAGAAAGGTGATGAGAAATGACTTCCGCTTCGATAACCATAAGGCTCGCTGCGTAATTACCGCTGTGGAGTGACTCAACACGCTTAGTTTGTGAAGGCGAGGTGCAAAATGGCTTCTTGTCCTGTAGGTGAGTACTGTGCGACTCACTGATACGCCACTTACCGCCAACATTATTACAATTATGTGGCTTAACTGTAAGGGAGGGCGTGACGCTAAGTCCTTCCTTACCTACTGAAAATGCTGTTGTGAGCGTTGATAAGCCAGAAATCTGCACTGCGATGAATCATGCAACTGAGTTTTGTGATAATAACACCACGAAGTCGGTGAGGGACTTTGGCGAGGGTGAGAGGGAGAGAATGAAACGTGATGGTGTGGTGTGTGGAGGGAGGGTGCATGACCAGATGTTGTATGGTAGGGAGGGGAAGGATGATGAAGCATAGGAGGTGCGGGAGAAGGAGGAGGGGGACGGGGAGGAGAAGGAGGATGGGAACCAGAGGTGAAGGGAGGGAGGTGTTTGAGCGAACGTGGTAACGGGGGTCCATAGGGACGGGAGGAGGGTGGGGGATGGACGGTAGCGCCTACATGAGAGGAAAGAGGATGAGCGGGTGTGAGTTTGGATTCAATTTCCACCTTGAGATCATGAATTGTGGAAGAGGGGTGGAAGGGGATGTCACGTGAAATATGAGATGCGTCAGGCGTGAGTGAATTGGAAAAAAGTAGATAAGACATGAGATTCAGAAAATTATCCTTAGACATAGTATCGCCATTCATCCACTGTGAATTTTTGAGGGAGTAATCTAATTCAGTCCTAAGTCTACCAGCTAACCCAGCAGCAGCCTTAGGGGATAAGGTGCCGTGATTCGTGAGCAAGAGTTCTGAGAAGTTACGCAGGGAGGTTAGACACAGGTCCCTGTTGGAGCAAGCAAACTTCTTAATGAGGTTATCACAAAAAGCCTCAAAGTCAGTGCAATTGGAATAAAAGTCGTCCTCGAGCGCCGCTCCAGCCGGAGTCAAAGGGCTGAGGGACATGCATTGTCTTGCAAAGGTCACACATTGTTCACTGTTAAAAGTTGTATGAGAAAGAGCATCACGGAGGCGACGAATGAACATGAACACAGGGTACTGAGGATCGTCTCCTGACCATTGGGGCACGGACGCTGGCGAGAGGGACACATGGTGCACAGGGTGGGTAGTGGAAGGAGGGGAGGGAGCGGAGGAAAGGGGTCCCGTGGTAGCGGTCAGGGATTCAGTGGCGTCAGCCATGTTGAGAGATGATGAATAAATGACACCTGAACGAGTGTGTAATGGGGAAAAAGACATACAATAAATACAATAATACACAAAAATACATAAACAAGAGGTGGGAGACAAAATCAGATACGTGAAAAACACAGAGAAAAATAAACCGACGCTAATGAACCGCAAAACCTAAAATAAAAATTAAGTAGAGGAGAAAGAGGAAAATAGAATAAAAGAGGTATGTAATAAGCTAGTGCATGTGTCTACGTTACCCAACAGCGAAACGTATCCTTGGTAGAACCGCTGAACTGGTCACTATGGAGGAGGCCTTCGTCGGGAGGTGGTTGGGATGAAGGCGGCGAGAGTGATGAGGGATGGGGTGGTGGAGGACGCCTGGCAGAGGCGTGTAGAATGACGGCGATGCAGAAGGCGGCAGGAGGCGATCACAGCAGCATCAGCCGGAGACAGTAGGTAGATGATGAGAGGCCGGGTGGGGGACACGCCCGAGTGAGCGAGCGAACGAGTGAGAGGGTGGTGAGTTTTGAGTGAGGGACCGTCGTGAGGGACAGTCTTGAGCGACACACTAGCTGACAGACAGGGACACACACACACAGGCACGCGGGCGGAACTTGAGAGAGGCGTGGTTGACACGACGAAACTTGAGCTGAGAGGAGCTTGGCGAAGGGCGTGAGTGTTGCGTGCGAGGTGTAAAACTTGTTCACTTCAGAAGAGAGGGGAGTCACTGCCGTTTGTTTATGTGTGTTCACCTCAGAAGGAGCAGACGAAGGAGGAGAACCGCTGCAATAACTTGTTGACTACTGCAGAAGGCAATGACGGAGAGACACCGCTGCCATCACTTGTCGTGCCTGACCACTGAGCTTAATCACAGTGCAAGCTGAAGTCGCTGCCACCACCTTGCAGATTGCAAGCTGCAAGGAACTTAACTATGGTAGTGTGTCGAGGGCAAGGCGGGTGGATATATTCTCCTTCTTGCTCGTCGCGTTCTCGTAGTCGTTTGCAGGATTGTAGGATTGTAGGATGTCAGCATGATGTGTGTTACGTGTTCATTGCAATAGTTCACTCACTCACCTCAAACTCTCACTCACTCTGGTTAGATAGTAAGCTTGTATCACTACATGTTTATTTGGGTAAAAGTAGGTACACTTGGTGTCACCGATTCAAGACGTCTGCTCTCGCCCAGAGCCAAGACTGAAGTGACTGACATATCTTACAGCTAACAATGGGAGAGGATCAAAATAGAGGACATGGCGGAAACAAAATGGAGAAAAGATGGACGAGCTGAAAGATGAGAAGGAGAAGCGAGATAATCTGTTAATCCCCTTGGCCTATGGGACAGGAGATGCTTTTCGGTGGGAAAGCTGAGAAAATATCCAGGTGTTCGTGGGCGGCGAGTCAAGGGGATTAGCGCAGTCAATGTCTTATACCCACACCTGGGTAAATCTTTGTAGCTATCACACGACACCTGTGTCAACACACTAACATACAAAAGTATTGCAAATACATGCATACATACATATTAATATATTAAATATAAATTGTAATAGTACATGTGTGTGTGTGTGTGTGTGTGTGTGTGTGTGTGTGTGTGTGTTTGTGTTATTCACTGTCACAGTCTGCTGCTGGTCTCTCTCGAGACAGCCGGCCGTCCCCCTATGGAAAGAGCTCAGAGCTCATAGTGACCAATCTTTGGGTTGGATCGAGACCACTCACACACAACTTACCGGGACAACGAGGTCACAACCCCTCGACTTACATCCCGTACCTACTCACTGCTAGGTGAACAGAGGCTACACGTGAAAGGAGACTCGCCCAAATATTCTCCGTCCGCCCAGGGGATCGAACCCTGGCCCCTCGGTTGTGAGCCGAGTGCGCTAACCACTACGCTAGCGGACCGTGTATGTATGTGTGTGTGTGTGTGTGTGTGTGTGTGTGTGTGTGTGTGTGTGTGTGTGTGTGTGTGTGTGTGTGTGTGTGCGTGTGTGTATGTGTGTGCGTGTGCGTGTGTGTGTGTGCGTGTGTGTGCGTGTGTGTGTGTGCGTGTGTGTGTGTGTGTGTGTGCGTGTGTGTGTGTGTGTGTGTGTGTGTGTGTGTGTGTGTGTGTGTGTGTGTGTGTGTGTGTGTGTGTGTGTGTGATAATAATAATAATAATAATAATATATATTTATATATATATATATATATATATATATATATATATATATATATATATATATATATATATATATACATATATACATATATACATATATACATATATACTTATATACATATATACATATATACATATATACATATATATATATATATATATATATATATATATATATATATATATACATATATACATATATACATATATACATATATATATATATATATATATATATATATATATATATATATATATATATATATATATATATATATATATATATATATATATATATATATATAATATATATATATATATATAATATATATACATATATACATATATATATATATATATATATATATATATATATATATATATATATATATATATACATATATATATATATATATATATATATATATATATATATATATATATATATATATATATTATATATATATATATATATATATATATATATATATATTATATATATATATATATATATATATATATATATATATATATATATATATATATATA
>JAXIVD010003018.1:0-37500 GCA_036785275.1 Cancer borealis
GCTGCTAGCCTGGTGTTGGATACAGGCAGCCCCTCACCGCCCTGCCTCCACTCCTGGGATGGGCAAGGTTAGTTTGGTGTCCTACTCCTCTTTCCATCCTCCTCCTTCTCTTCTTCTCCTCTTGTCTTCTCTTCCTCCTCCTCTCTCCTCTCCTCCTCCTCCTCCTCCTCCTCCTCCTCCTCCTCCTCCTCCTCCTCCTCCTCCTCCTCCTCCTCCTCCTCCTCCTCCTCCTCCTCCTCCTCCTCCTCCTCCTCCTTCTTCTCTTCTCTTCCTGCTTCTCTTTTCTTTAGCCTTCCACTGTACTCTCCTTTCTCTAATTGAAGTAGTTAGTGTAAAGTAGTTATATCAAACAGCCTTCGCAGGAACCCTAGGTATGTTGCTGTTTGTGTTCCCTTGTATTCCCTTGTATTCTCCTCCTCCTTCTCTCTTCTCTTTTCTTCCTCCTCCTCTTTCTCTTCCTCCTCCTTCTCCTCCTCCTCCTTCTCCTCCTCCTCCTCCTCCTCCTCCTCCCTCTCCTCTTCCTCTTCCTCTTCTCTCCTCTTCCTCTTCCTCTTCCTCCTCCTCCTCCTCCTCTCTTTGCCTTGTCTTCCTCTTCCTCCTTCGCTATTTGTCTCTGTCTTACATTTGATTTATTTGTTTATTCTATTTATCTCGCTCTTCTGTCTTCGTGATTTCTTCTTCTTCTTTTCCCTTCCATTGCTCGTCTCATCCCTATCTGTCTTCTTCTTCTTCTCCTTCTCTTATTCCCTTCATCTATTTTTCCTCCTTTCTCATTCTTCCTCTTACCTCTTCCGACACTCCACTCCTCTTCCTTTCTAACTTAACTTCATTGGTAGTTTCCTTCCTTTGTTTGTCTGTCTTCTCTATCCTCTACCCTTTCCTTCTTCCTGTTTATCTTCAATTATCCTTTCATTATCTTCCCTTCAGCCCAGCCCAACCCTCGCGTCTGGGATAGGCAAGGCTGTTGTTTTCTTCCCTTCCCTTCCCTTCTCTTCTCGTCTCTTCCCTTCCCTTCCTCCTTTGCCTTGCCTTAGATGTAATTTAGCTGTTATCCCTCTTCCTTTCTCTCTCTCTCTTTTTCCTCCTAGGTTAAGTAAGGTTATTGCAACACCTACTCTTCCTCCTCTTCTCTTGTCATCTATCTATCTTCCTTACTGTTTATATATTATTCATCTCTCGCTGAGTCAACCAAATAATACAATGAGATAATGGATGGCTTCGTTCTTCTCCTTAAGGAAGGGGACGATGTGCCAACCAGAGGAGAGATTAGATTAAGAAGGGGATTAGTAGAAGTTTTTTGAAGCAGTGTAAAGATGCATACCAGGGCTAGCAAGGGATTTATGACTCTCTCTCTCTCTCCTCCTCTCTCTCTCCTCTCTCTCTCTCTCTCTCTCTCTCTCTCTCTCTTCTCTCTCTCTCTCTCTCTCTCTCTCTCTCTCTCTCTCTCTCTCTCTCTCTCTCTCTCTCTCTCTCGCGGGTATTTAACTTCTTCTGTGCCTCCTTCAGGTATGAGCACCATGGGCCGGAGGGGAGGTGTGGGGTGTCCATGGAGCAGCTCTCCTTCCTATACTGGTGTGTGGGTGGTGAGTGTGTTCATCGTACCCATTGTCATCATGCTCATCTGCTACTACTTCATCCTGCAGGTGGGTGAAGGGGTAGGAGGTGAAGGGAATGTGTGTGGGTGAAGGGGTAGGTGAAGGGAATGTGTGTGGGTGAAGGGGTGGGTGAAGGGAATGTGTGTGGTGAACGGGTAGGTGAAGGGAATGTGTGTGGGTGAAGGGGTGGGTGAAGGAATGTGTGTGGGTGAACGGGTAGGTGAAGGGAATGTGTGTGGGTGAAGGGGTAGGTGAAGGGAATGTGTGTGGGTGAAGGGGTGGATGAAGGGAATGTGTGTGGCGTGAAGGGGGAAGGTGGTGCTGGGGGAAGGGGAAGGGTATGTATAGAAGGAGGGGAAGGGTATGTATAGAAGGAGGGGAAGGGTATGTATAGAAGGAGGGGAAGGGTATGTATAGAAGGAGGGAAGGGTATGTATAGAAGAGAAGCAAAAGGAAAGGTTTGTGAAAAGGACTGGTTATGGAAGGGAAGAATGGGAAGGAAGGAGGAAGGAGGAAGAATGGGGAAGGGTTGTGTGTGTGGTGGGTGAGTGGAAGGGAAGGGTGGAGCTTAGTGTAGGGGTTGGATATGGGAGTGGGTGGTAAATGACCTATTTTTTAAGGAGAGGTTATTGTAATGGGGTGAGGAGAGGGAAGAATTTGCTATAAAAAAAAAAGAGAGGTAATGTAGATTTTTTGGGGGGTGTTTGGTTACTGCCTATATCATCTATATTTTGCATGAATTAAGTAAAGTCTAAATACCCTTCCTCTAAGTAATTAATACCTATAATGACTATATAATACACTCATATAATTAATCCTTTACATTGCCTTTCATCCCTACACAGGTTGCAAGAAACAAGTGCCGTCGCATCCACGTTGGCACTGTGCTTGGCTCCAGGGGGTCCACTATCACCCCAGATGCTTCCTCTATATGCGTGGAGGCCCCAGCACACCCCCAGCAGCAGTCTTGAAGTGCCCCCGGGAAACACCTCCATTCCACTACCACACGACCTTAGCCTCCCGCGGGCAAATGGGCATGTGGTAGGGAATGGCAAGGGGCCGGATGTGGGGCAGAAGGTAGCTGGGAGTGGGCATGACCTTCCCTCGTTACCTGTTCCTACCTTGCTCGTGTCTGGGCTGGAGGTTCCTGCAGGAGGGTCGATTGTACCTTGTAGGACTCGCAGTATTAATGGAATGAATAAGGTGAGTTTTTCTGTGTGTTTGTGTGTGTGTGTGTGTGTGTGTGTGTGTGTGTGTGTGTGTGTGTGTGTGTGTGTGTGTGTGTGTGTGTGTGTGTGTGTGTGTGTGTACGTTTGTGGGTGTGTCTGTATGTGTGGGTGTGTGTTTGTTTTGTGTGTGTGTGTGGTACAAGTGGTGAGGGTGCCACTCCTTGCAGGTGATCGAGGGCGGTGGTGCCACTCTGGCGCCCAAAAGGAGGCTGGCAGAATGTGGCCGCTCGCTGTCGTTCAGTCAAGTGAGTCAGCAAGGGGCTGTCAGTAGCTTGAACAGTTGTCGCTCTTGTTGTTGTTGTTGTTGTTGTTTTCGTTGCATTATTTTTGTGTTACTTTTGTTTGGCTCTTCACTAATCTGCTGTAAAGTGTTCTGTGCAGCTACGTGATTTGTGTTCCTTGGCTGAAGACTTCCCTTGCTCCACTCCTAATCAGCTTTGTGTGGTTATTAAGCTTTTGTTATTCAGATGGAGAAGAGGAATGATTTTTAAGATCTTCCAGTTTATTAGGTGTGATAAATGATGATGGTTATGGTTGCAGGAAAGCTGACTGAATCATTTTGAAAACCTTTTTATTATTTTATTGAATGTCAAGTATTTTCATTGATGCATGTAACAGGTATCATATAAATTATAAGTATTCAGTGCACATTTATACCTAGGTTTTTGTTTGAAATAGACACATGTTGCATCTTTTAAACAACAACAAAAAGTAGGAACCAGTAACATTTTATTTATTTATTTATTTATTTATCTCTACCTGATGCATGTTGAATCCCTTAAAGGAACTCACCTCCGTGTTTTTATTGAATTGTTTTACCATAACAGTAAGACTCACTCATAGGTAACTAGATTATTTGACCATTGAAGACTTACACAAAACATTGAACATCAATCAATCTGCCATTCCACAACTTTCACGAACGGATGATCTCTTAATTTGGCCGCAGTAACAGAGAGTAAAGTAGGATTCATGGTATTGCAATGTTCTTAGTTACTTTCTACAACATTGTGAAGGAGTTATCATAGGAGTTTTGTTTCCTATGTCCTATTGTGTTGATAGGAGTGGTCCAGCCGGCTCCGCTTGCTCAGGAATGCTGTAGTGAAAGCTGCAATTATGTCTGATTTTTGTGTGTAGTGGCCTTATTAATGTCTTACTTTCCTTAGACATTGTAGATACGAGCGCAGTAATGTTTATGTTGCTCTCTGCCTCATTAACTACAGTAATGTCTTGCTGTTCTGTGCTCAATATGCAAGCTATGTGTATTTTGCTGTATTCATAAAGTTCTATAATTTTGTATTTTGCTGCATTGAGGGGATTGTTATGCTTTGCTATTGGTACATTGAGAAGGTTGTTGATATAATTACTAATCTTCCTTTTCTTTGGGGCGGCAGCAGCGGTCACAGCTGGTGCGGCCTTGTCTTCGCCGAGCCCAAAGCAACATCTCCATGCGACCATCCACCATTAGGAAAAAGCTGAGTCTTGTGGGTCGCAAGCCATCCTGGAGCTGGGAGGCATCACCGGCTAAAGGCTTCAGGTGCAGTGCGCTCTCTCTCCCTTTTTTCAGCACCTGTAATGTATAATATATGTCTGACTCATGATGTGCAGTGTTGGGTAATAATGTGTGCGTGTGTGTGTGTGTGTGTGCAGGACGGTGTGTGTGGTGGTGGGGACGCATGTAGTGACCTGGGCGCCCTACACTATCCTAGCGGTGGGAGAGGCTATACTGGGGCCTAAACGCACTGATCTCATCCCTCACTGGGCCACGGTGAGTACATACGGACAAGTTTGTACTATCCTCTCCTCCTTTGGTAGACTTTAAACAGTATTAGAATATGTTGTTTATTCTCTTTTTAGCACAGAGAAAGACCCTTAACTGTCTGTTTAAACTCCAATATTTTTACAACATGACTGATGGATGTCATGGGAGTTATGTTTACAGAGTTGTTAGGTTTTCCATACACAACTAATTATAACGTTACATAATACAGTAATTCACAAGTTATTCAATCAGTTAATTAGCCACCCATCCAGTCATTTCAACTATACAGTCAGGTGTGAATGAGTGTATAATTCAGTTAAACAATCAGTCAGGTAATTAATTAGTCATACATTAAGTTGATCACTCCATCCACTCCCAGGTCACCTCCACTCTGCTGCTCTTCACCGCCAGCATCTTCTACCCCATCGTGTACGGCCTCTACAACCGCAGCATCAGGAAGGAGGTGCTGGCGTGTGTGTGTCCGAGCAGCAGCAGGGCAAGGAGGAGGAGCTGCCACCGCCACGCCTCCACACTCAACTCAAACACTGGTGAGGTGGCGCTTTACTTTCATAGCTCATTTTTTTCTCTTTCCATTTACCATTATTCATTCTCTCTCTCTCTCTCTCTCTCTCTCTCTCTCTCTCTCTCTCTCTCTCTCTCTCTCTCTCTCTCTCTCTCTCTCTCTCTCTCTCTCTCTCTCTCTCTCTCTCTCTCTCTCTCTCTTGCTCTTTCCACCAGCTGTTCTTCCTTCTTTCTTCCTACTTCCATGAATAGTTTTTTCTGTTTTTGCTCCCCTCTACATTCTTTCTCTTGTGTTAGTTTGTGCATCTAGTCCATCTTTTCATATTCAAATTACTTTTCTTCAGAGCCTTTTGAAAGTGTGGAAGACTTAATTATTTCAAGTCATATATAGTACCTAAAAAAAAAAAAAAATAGATTAGAATTTTTTTTTTCAGGGAGCATTTAAAAAATTTTGAACCTACTTTTGAGGTTTTGTTTTGATCCAAGAAGGAATGTTGAGATAGCAAGTGTTACGGCATCACATCACATCATATTTTTGTTCGGCAGGGAGTGTTCTGGACTTCTCATCTCTTCGCCAACGGGATAGTGATGAGCTCCAGCAGCAGCAGCAGGAGGTTCTTGCTGCACACATCCTCAATAAAGGGTGTAATCCTGTTCCTATCAAGACCATATCCGGCACCTTGACTCCCCTGCCCCCACTCCTGCAGCTGACAGAGTGTGAGGGGCTTCCTATGCGAGGCTACAACTTCAGTGCCAGGAAGCCTTCACAAGACTCAGGTGGGTGGCTTCATCAGTCTCTTTGGTTCACCTGCACAACAAAGGCCTCTCCCATTCTTCTCCTTTCATATATATATATATATATATATATATATATATATATATATATATATATATATATATATATATATATATATACATATATATATATATATATATATATATATATATATATATATATACATATATATATATATATATATATATATATATATATATATATATATATATATATATATATATATACATATATATATATATATATATATATATATATATATATATATATATATATATATATATATATATATATATATATATATATATATATATCAGCTGCTTATCTATTCCAGGCCACTACACCAAAACTTTAAATCTCATTCGCATCACGTTAACAAAAAATCACTCGCTTCTTATTTAAACAACTAGATCATCTACTTGAATAGGAAAACATTTAGTTACTTCTGATTTAAACAGATAATTGTCTTCGACTCTTTCTTTACTATTCCAAACTTTTCTTACATAAACCCCATATTTTTCAAGTTATTTCAAAAACAATATATCCAATTGGGACGATGTATGGGAGAAGGCAGCAAAACATGAGTGAGTTATCTGTTTCATTGGTAGTGATGCCTGCGTGGCCAGGAACACAACAGAAAGTTAGATTATTCACACTGAAAGGCAAAACAGCCTTCATAAATTCGATTATAAACATTAAGTATCGTCCACAAATTGATCAAACCCAACTAACTAATGCTGGGACAAAAACTATTAGTTGCTCTGTCTTGGCAGCAATATGTACGCTTGGAATGTGTCTGCAGCTTTGACCAAAAGGTGCCACCAGCTGGGTCTTCACCAACTCATAGTCACACGCTGTATGTTGATTGGATCACACTGTTATGGGGAATTTGTTTACTAAAGCTGAACGACTCTGAATCTCTACCTGTGCTTGTTATGGGTTCATTGGGACGACCATACTTGTTGGTTTGCCGAGCTGGAGACTCACCTCCTTTTGGCTTACCTTGCAGCGGCACCTCATCTCAACACCTGTGCATTCCCTATACCTAAGACTTTCTGTTTGCTGGCTTTGCTCTTCTTACATCTTGGGATATAAAGGTTATTATTTTTGCATGAGTTTGGACTAGTTTTTCTTGGTTCACTTCCTGTACAATAACCTCAGTCAGGAGTCACGGGAGAAAGGTCACTGCCACAAGCTCGCTGAAGCCAGTCTTTGAGGAAGTTCAGAACGTAACATCCTCTTGCAGATTGCTGTTTGTATGAACCTTCTCCAGCACTTGCTAAACGGGAAGTGGAGTCAGGTATGTCAGGTGTTTGTTCACTAGTGCTTGGTGTGTAGTCACTTGTGCTGCCTCACCCCCTCACACATCTGTCTGTTAGCACCCACCCTCAGCTTACTGTGTTGGTCCTGCCAGTGCATGATAGTCCTCCTCTGCGCTGCATTGATCTCGCCTTGTCCGGTTTCACTCTAGTGGAAGACCATCACTGGAATAAACTTTGTAACTGTTTCCAGAGTTTCGTTTCCTGCTTTGTGTGTCCGCAGAATGTTGTTGTGTTCAAGCTGTTCCTTGTTTCATTGTCTTCAGTGGTGTGTTTCAGCAGGTTTGACACTTGTACTTACACGTCTCACACAAAATAGTTCTATCATCCACTCTCTGGGATGTCCTCAGACCACTACCACCACGGGCCACTCAGAGTAACACATTTCAGAACACAACTCATTCTTGTGGTGGTGGTGGTTGTATTGTATATTTATCTGTACATGGTAACCTTATCAGAATGCAAGGTATGTGTATCGTGGGCTGCAGAACAAGATGTAATCCCTGTGCTGCAATGTTAACCCTTACTCACTCACTCACTCTTCATAAGGACATGCTGTGTGTGTGTGATAGAATAATTGTCCCGAGTCAACGTGTAGTAGTTGATGCCGTTATTCTGTTGCATGATATGATGAGAAAGAATGCCCATTAACCTATTGAATTATTTGTACAGTGTTGTTATGTGGATGTGTCTAATACTGCTGTAGATTAGTCATAATATTTGACAATTAACTATTTACTTAAGCATTTACTTTAAGGATGGATTCTTACCAAGTAACTCAAAATGGTTAATTATGTGTTTAGAATGTGGAGAACACTATTGAGAATGCTGATATGAAAGAGTGCAAGGAGTGTATTGTTGAAGGTTTTAAAAGTATTAATTGATGTGCGAGGCAATATTTGTGTGACCAAGAAGCTCCCTGACAGGTTATACCTTAGTAGAACAGGTGTGTCATGGCACATCTTTAATGGCAGAAAGAACAGAATGAAGGGTTTGTTGCATATTTATTGAGTGTTCTGTGTCGTTGTAGGGGCAGTGATGGGCAGCACAGATGACCCTGACTCTGACCTGGAGGGCACACTGCCAGTCCCTCAGGTGCTTCAGCGGCCGGCCCGGAGAGTGTCAGCACCAAGCATCCTGGACACAGTGTGTGAGGACCCGTTCATCACCACAGCCGTGGTGCATGGTGGCAGCATGTGTAGCAGTGGTAGCCGGAGGGGCAGCAACAGTAGTAACGGTAGTAACGTGAGCAGGACTTCTCAGAATCTGCCAAGAAAACTACCCATACTGCCCCTCTCTCCACAACTCCTGCGGACTAAATATAAGCACAGGTTGGCACTGTGGCGTTCACACAGCCTTGAGAAGCTGACTCACTCTGGTGACAACTGTCAGGAAAGCATTTTACTGATGAGGAAGGTAGTCTCTCCTTCACCAAAAAAGAAACATTTTCTGTCACCACTTGCGAGGGAGACACCGTTCAGTGAAAGCACCAGCTGTGAACGTTCCCGGAGGAGAGGCTCCTTGTCTGCTCGTAAAGTGATGGCAATCCCTGAGGACACGGGCATTTTGGAGTGTCCTGAGGTTCCTGACTCAGGTCGGGGCAGCGTGGAGAGCGGGGAGGCAAACAAGAGCCGAGCCAACAGGGAGATCAGCATTGATGAAGGCATAGGAGCAGAGTGTCTGATGGAGGAGGACAGTGTGTCAGATGTATAGCTAATAATACAAACATTCTGGAAATGACATTTTCAGCATTAATGAAACATGATATATTCTTAATGTTGAAGTGACATCTTAAATATTAAAGAAGTGATGGAGGATTTGGAAACAATACTTTGTTTCTAAGGAAGTGACTTGTGTTTGATTAATTACATAGCACTTCTTTAGGTGATGGTTGTTGTCCCTTAGTCAGGACCTCCATCTTGTTTTGTGGAAATTGGAAATATGGTGATAGTGCAGGAATGGGGAAACAGTTACTAATAGTGACAAGGATAATTATTTTTTTGAAGTCTACCATACAACTGCTACCTCACTTCAGACATGAAGTGTTGTCAACATGCCAAAAATATGTTATTATAGTTCACCAGCAAATTCTGCTGCTGAGTGCTTGTGAAATTACCAATACTTGTGTGTTCACTTAGTTAAAGTCAACTGTTAGTGTTGCATGTGTGGACATGACTGTTCTGTGCGTACGGTTTAAGTCACTAAAAACCAGAACTGTTCAAGTCTGGAGGACGACCTCAAAAAGTGGATGATGAGTTTCATGTTTGTGTAGATACATGAATCAGTTATTTTGATGCATTACTAGACTTGAGATCATGTCAATGAAGGTGTTGCACAGGTTGTATTACATTCACCATTGTTGTAAAGTTCGAGTCACTGTCCTTAAAGAATGAGTGTAAGTCAGGACTCGTTTATTCAGTCCCATTAACTCCTGTTTGAATGCTGAATTTTGACATGCATTCCATCCAACATTTGGAAGACTAGAAATGAAAATGTTCACACTATATGAGTTATGGAAGCTGTGTGAGGACCTTCTGTTCTTCCAGTTTTAACTCCAAATTATCAAAGTTGACCTGTTTTGTTATTGGCAACAGTATTGAAATAATGGCCATAATAATGGCGGTGGCAGCAGCAGCAGCAGTAGTAGTAGTAGTGTAATGGTGATCGGCGGTTTACTGACTTAACGCTACCTACGTTTCATGTTTTAAAAATTTTGCTCTGGGTGCCAAGTTAACGCTGGCTTGCCACTCATTCCACAACATGACGTGGACTTTTGTAATGAACAAAAATTATTCCTAATACATGAAGGTGATCAACCTGCTTGTACTGAGTTGAAGTGATTGGTTGTTTACAGTCATCACCAACTCATTAGGGATGTCAGGGAATGAGTTGAAAGTTGCTGGACTCATTGTCTTGTGTTGACTCCTTCACACTGTAACAGGATCTATAATACCTTTGGAAATCATCTTAAACTGTTACTAATTTATATGATCAGTTTCAGATGCAAATTGTCAGTAAGAGTTGAACCTCTCGGATATTCAAAATGTATCAGAGGTTCCACATCATAATGCATTATTGCAAGGGAGAATATTTGTGGCATGTTGGACAAATCTTAGTCGTAATTATGTAGATGTTAGTTTTACAGTGGTCTTCCTCACTCTTGGAAGTAATTATATATATACATACACATACTCATGCTTTTCATAATGAGAATTTTCTCTTAGCTTTTGACAATAAGCTTGGTAGTTTAGCTCAGGAAGATAAACTCAAGACCAGGAAGAAAAAAAATAAAAAACAATAATAATACCAAGGGCATTCTGATAATAGTCAGCTTAATTGAACCATAATTCTTCCACAAATGCACTTTTATGTACTATTTTGTAACCGAGTAAACTACTTCCTCTTCCTCAACTTCCTGACACGGGTCAACCTTGTCCTAGCCATTGTTGTGTAACATTTATGTGTTTAGGACCAAGACACAATTACAAGAGTAGCCATGACATTTTAAGTATATATATATATATATATTATATATATATATATATATATATATATATATATATATATATATATATATATATATATAGCTAGGGTATTGTACATAAATATCCGTTGAGTGTTTTGAGCTGTTGTTGTGATGCCACCCAGTCCCTGCGTAGAGAGGAGTCATCTGTGTGTACTCATGTGTATATTTAAGGTGTGTGATGAGAGGCAGATATGTGTATGGAGGAAAAGATACCAGTGATGGGTAGGGAGTTGGCCCTAATTGCTTATCTGGACCAAAGAAGGAGAATCACGGGAAGGAAAGCAATGTGGTGTATTACGGAATAATGTTTCATGTGACTCAAATGCATCAAAGTATGAGTGAGTGAGTGGAGCATTTGTGGTTTGTGTCCAGTCCTGGTGAAGTAGAATGACAAGGTAAGCAGTGAAGCAGTTTACACGTCTATTTCATGAATGTATTTTCACAATATTTTGTGTGTACTATTGAATGCAGACACGTCCACACAGGTTTTAACTTATGTCCCAGAGAAGAAACATCAATCATCTTTTTAATGAGAGCTGTCTTTAATTCCTCTCCCCTTTATGCTCTCCCTCCTGTTCCCATTCCCACCTCTCTAGAAATGGATGGGGAGGGGAGAGAAGGAGGGTGAGAGAGATGGGGTGGACAAGGGGTAAGAAATCGTGAAGAGGAGAGGAATGTAGACTTCACAGGCCAATGTCAGAAGCAGCTACAGCCAGGGAGGGACAACTATAAACAAAGGGAGATGCTCAGGGATGGAGGTTAATGTTTGTGTGGACTTGTCTGCTCACAATGGTATTTCGTTTTTATTTATTAATTTATCTTTAAGAGGAACGAAGTTAAAATCAATAAAAGTCACTGGAAATATGTGAGAGAGAGAGAGAGAGAGAGAGAGAGAGAGAGAGAGAGAGAGAGAGAGAGAGAGAGAGAGAGAGAGAGAGAGAGAGAGAGAGAGAGAGAGTACAATTCGGTAAACAAGATGTGAGAAGCTGGGAAGTGATTCTGTTTGGAAGAAAATAATACGTAAATAAAGAAATAAGATATGAACCCAACAGAAGATAATAATACTGGTGGCCATTCCATTGTGGTTTTGGGGGAGGCGGGGATGGGGGGGAGATAGACACCTACAGATACTGACTGCTTACATTCACACTGATCTGCTGGGGTGGGCAGGGGGTTAGGGCAAGGGTAGGGGGTAGGGGTGATGTGCATTTATACAGAGATGTGTTTGTGCTTCTGTGATACGTGGTGTCCTGCTGGTGACGAGGCAGGACACTGTAACGGTATTTACTTAATGTCCGTTCCCTGCATCGTGCATAAGTGTTTTGGTGTACAGTGTAAAAGTATATTTTCTGTCCATAAATATGTGATCCTACTGCTTGTTGTTTTTCACAACCTGAGTTTAATTGTGGTGGAAGATATGTGTTGTTTGTGTGTAAATATCACATTGGAGTATTGTACTAACCCAACAAACAGAAAAGAGATGAAATTTACATCCTACTTTATGGTTTGTTAAGGTATTAGTGAATGAAGGAATGAAGCAATGATGACACAGCTAACCAGAACATCATCATTTCATTTATATATAAGTCATCATAAACAATAATATCCAAGTTATATGTGTAGTAAATGATTGTCTGATGTAATTGTTATGCTGTTCTCTGCTGCTGGATAACTTCAGATCAGTTAATAAGTTTTGGACAGCACATGGTCATCCTCTTCACTGACCTGTTAGTGTTGACGTGTGTGTTGCTATGTTGTGATGCTAAATATCAAGGTCATCATCTGGGTCGTCTTCATCCCAGTCATCTTCTCGGTCTGGCGTGTACAGGATCTGGCCGCCCTCACCCTGGACCCTGGGTAATGATGATGATGATTAGCAGAGGAGGAGGAGGAGGATGATAATGGTAATAATGGTTATGGTGGAAGCACAAATAGGATGAGTCAGGTGAATAGGATGGACCAAGATAGGATACTAAATAGGACACAGGTAGGCAGGGTATGAGCTATTAATATGGATGCTGTAGATGAAAGTGAGGCAGTATATCCAGACCAGAGAGTGTTGGGACATGGGAGTGTTGGTGGTGTATGTATGTATGTATGTATTGGTGCTAACCTGGTGTGGGGGAGAAGGAGCTCATTCTTAGCCCTCCGCTGTTCATCTGTGAGGGAGAGGCTGAAGGTGGAGGCTGCTAGGAGGGTTTCAGGAGTGGGATCAGAGGAGGAGGCAGGGTCATCTGGCACCCCTACCTGCCCCGTGATCTTGTGTGTTGCCTTCACTCCCTGCACCTTGAAGTCTGGCGTGAGGGAAAACTCCTCTTGCTGGAAAAAGATATGGGTGTTATAGGTGTACAATTGTGTTGCTTTTTTCTATGTGTACCAGTTTATCCATCTATCTTATCTATTTATCTATATAACTGTGTGGTAGACGAGACATGGTGTTTAGGGTTCAGGGAGACATTACTCTCTCCTCTCACTCCATGCCAAATTTTTTTTATTAGAGAGAATAAAGAGGAGGAGCTTCCCAGACCCATCAATCCGTCCCTTTTGATTGGCTGATTGTCTCGGGGCTGAGGAACAATAACAGCTACATACTAATACTAATACTTGTAAAGACATATATTTAGACTTACAGCTTTGATGACTTTGCCTGATGGTTTCCTGATGACAATGGCACATGAGCAAGGTTGTGTGTGTTGCAGGTGGAGCACAGCGGAGGCCAGGTGAGTGACTGCCTGAAGCATACTGTATGACACAACATCACGCCCACAGTACACCACCACCTGCTCCACCTCACCTTCTGCACGGGAAACCAGACTTAAACTGTATCCTCTTTGAAGTTACGTTTAATTTGGTTTTCACTTACTATAGTTGATGGAAGTTGAGTATAGGCATGAAAAAATTTATGATATCTCTCCATTGATTGATAGATAAACAGAAGGAAAACAAAAACAATATCCTATCTAATCCTATACTGGTCTATATCCTATCCTGAGAGTATAAAGTTACAAATAAGGAAGAAAATAATTGCAGATCATTTCACAGTTCACCAATAATGATGATGAAGAAGCATCTATTCCTTGGCTAAATAATGTTTCTCTTCTATACTTTACAATGAGGGTTATACATTGTTCCTTTCTCATTATACACTGCTTCTACATAGTTTTATAAGTACGTATGTTCCTTAAGAAAGATTTTTTTTATACCTAATTTATTTTTCCCTTAGCCAGTGCCCTTTTAATGTATATATATATAAAAAAAAAAGCCCAATCCAAAGCAAGTTTCTTTTCTGTATTACACAAAAAAAGACTAAATAAAGTATATATCATTATTATTTTTCCATGTGTTGAGGTTGGATTTCCATGTATTGGGAATTGATGTTAATTATGCCAACCTAGTGACTGTTATGAAGTGACTGTTATGAGGTGACTGTTATGAAGTGACTGTTATGAGGTGACTGTTATGAGGTGACTGTTATGAAGTGACTGTTATGAGGTGACTGTTATGAGGTGACTGTTATGAGGTGACTGTTATGAAGTGACTGTTATGAGGTGACTGTTATGAGGTGACTGTTATGAAGTGACTGTTATGAAGTGACTGTTATGAGGTGACTGTTATGAAGTGACTGTTATGAGGTGACTGTTATGAGGTGACTGTTATGAGGTGACTGTTATGAAGTGACTGTTATGAAGTGACTGTTATGAGGTGACTGTTAGGAAGTGACTGTTATGAGGTGACTGTTATGAGGTGACTTACCCCGTGCCAAGGTGTGGAGTCCCCTCACCACCTGCCCTGAGTCTTGGTGCAGCATGAGGTCTTCCAGCCTGTCCACCACCACCACCACCTTGCCACCCGTCCTGCACCTCCTCCTCATCACCTCGGGCAAGGTTTTAGTCACACACTCTGCTGGCTCCCCACTGTCCCATCCACAAGGGTCTGTTGCTCCATCGTAAAACTCAATCTTCCCAACCGTGGCTGCAAATGTGGAGGTTTATAGTTATTTTTTTAAATAATTATACAAGGATTTTGGGTATAATGGAGATAAGGTTAGCCTATTAATTTTGAGGCTCTAAGCTAGAATAACGTGACTCTAACTCCAACCTAACCTGACCTAACCGTGCGAGGCTGTAACCAGATATCTGACATGTAAATATTAACCTCGGGAGAAGACGCTAATGTTATCTCCACATCATCTGAATCATCTCTTTACTCTCAACCACAAACGGACATATGTTCATCAGACACTAATCTATGTTTTACCTTCAACTAACCATCATCTTTGATATGTTGTTTCAGTTCCTGCGGGTGAAGGCTGGTGGTGTGGTAGAGGACGTGTGTACCAGCTCTTAAATGTGCACACACCAGGCAGTACAGCAGACCACGCCCACACACCTCCACTGTGTCTGTAAGGTGACATCTACACATTAATAATAGACACCACTCGCCCGTTAAATAATTCATGTATTCAGGTTCACTTACCATCGCTATCTATCTCATATATTTAGTGCGTGCATGAAAATAAATAAATAAAAGTCAATAAGGTAAAATTTGACATCTTCACCAGAATACACCTGGATATACATAACACACCTTCAGGTAATGCAAAAATATAACCCTCAATTATCAAGAGCATTCTGGTGAAGATGTAAAATAATACCGTCAATTTCATATACTTCAGATATTTATAACGTGCATGAGGAATTAACACATATAATCCCAGTACTGACCCGTGATGAGGAGGACGCGTGGCAGGGGAGACTCCCTTAGACCCAACACACGGTCCAGCACAGTCCTTGATGCCATGCCCTTGGGAGCTCACCACTCAACTATGTCAGTCTCACCGTACCACCTGGACTTGAAATATTACAACACATTAAAAGAATAGAGGAGGTTTCAATATTCTAGACAAAATATGACACACGGATGTACAGCTTTTACACAAATACACCAGGCTAGAGTATTAAGGTTATTGTGTGTTAGTAAGGTACAAGTCTTTTCAATATAGACGTGAGTGTAAAAAACATCTTGGGTAACCTGATATTAGTGTTGCATGACGTAGTATAAACAGGTTTGTGCTACTCACGTGTTGCCTTCCTTCCTGCCTCCGTGTGTTTGTTTGCCTCGCTTACTGCACCAACACAAGGACAGACACAGTAGTAATAGTAATAGTAATAGTAAAAGTAGTGGTATTAATAATAGAAGTAGTAGTAATAAAAGTAGTATTAATTACCCACCTCCCCTTTGCCATTTTCCTGCCATACACCCATTTGCCTTTAATATTTATCTTCACAGTGCTAAGTGACAATCATCATTAATAAAACAAACGCACACTATTATACGCCATGCACTTTACATGAAGAATGAAATCAAATACATGAATACAAATAACTATGTAGGGTTTATTTTAAGAATGCCTTCATGGAAATATATTAACATGGTGCAATGATTCTGTGGCGATGATTTGATGATTCTAATATACTGTAAACTGAGGTAACAAAATAGTGATAGTAATAATAGTAGTGCTAATTACAATCATATATTCTTCATTACATGGCATCACAACCATATATATGCAGTAAATACAATTGACAGTTCAGTAACTTCAGTTTGTAAAGGACAGTGGGAAGGGGAAGACGTGCTGTCATATCTCTCTGCAACACAAACTCTGGTAAAACAAATCTATTTACACTTACATTAATGAAAACCTACTTGAATTATGTAGTAATAAGGACACATAGGAGTAGATGACTGTACATAATAATTAGATGAAGGTCCTTGTCAGCTGATTGTATGTACGTGCCCATTATAATTTGACATCATTAGAAACAGTGTCATTAAACTTAGGAACACCCAACCATGACGTGTAGGAAGAACAATGACCTATACGACGTGGTGGTGGTGGTGTTATATATGTGTGTTAATAGTCACCTGAGTAATGATATATAACACCTGAGTGAACTAATTGTTTTAATTAGTTCACTCAGGTGTTATAAAAGTGAGGAATGTTTGTTTACGTGGCTGTTTTGTGAGTAATTACAGAGATTATTCGGTTACGTAAAGATAGGTGGGATTTTTGGTATTTTTATTGTATTTTTTACATTTCTGTATCAGATTATGTTTTTTTTAGTGTAGTTGTAGATCATATAATTTTGTTTGTCTGCATTATTACCTTTACCTGGCACTTACCTGGCCCTCACC
This sequence comes from Cancer borealis, assembly GCA_036785275.1. Classification (NCBI taxonomy): domain Eukaryota; kingdom Metazoa; phylum Arthropoda; class Malacostraca; order Decapoda; family Cancridae; genus Cancer; species Cancer borealis. The sequence continues at coordinate 16,945 of JAXIVD010003018.1, forward strand.
TGGTGTGTTTACCTTATAGTGCCACGCCCACATTGTACTGCCACCCTAACATACATGACTTATAGGGAAGAATGGTGTTGTGTGGTGTAGAGGTTATGGTATGTGACAAGGTTTATTTTTGGTAAAATTTTACATTTTCACCATAATGGTGTTTGTTTACGTCTGCGTCGTGGAACTGCACCTCGTCCAACTCCTTACTTTTGGTCATAGAGAACATTTGATAGCTTCTATATTAATGTAACCTAACCAAACCAAACCTTAACCTACATTGACAAATAACAGAACTTTGTTCAAACCAAACTGAACTTTATTTTTCGAAGAGAAGGTCTCACAGAAAACATTGAATATTTCATAAACTAAGGATTTGCGACGGAAATGTAATTAAAAAAAACCTTCTCAGAATGCATCAGGTAAGGCAAAAATATAACACTGAATTCTCTAGAGCGTTATAGTGATGATGTAAAATAATACCCTTTTTTATATATATTTGAAGGGTACTGGCTAAGGGACAACAAAAATACTTAAAAAAAATATCCCGCTTGTCGCCAGAAGTGGTATGATATTATGTGACAAGTGGTGTGTGTGTGTTTGTAGTGGCATGGTGATGGGAGGAATTATAATAAGTATAACTAACCCATGAGTGTTGGTTAGGAGGCTGTATGTGGTGTTAAGTTTAGCTTGGAAATGCCCGTAACTCTTAGTGGTTCTATTGCAGTTTAAGCCAATGCATATCTTAATTATTCTGGACCTACGAATGTTTAAATATAATTATTTTAGACATGTTTTACTATATACAAATTAATATTACCGGTACAACTTTATCCTTTTAGTAACTCTTTAGGAAAACAGCAATACAAGTTGGCTTTTTTATATTATGTATTATATTGCTTTTGGTTGGTTTTCAATTTGCATAAAAAAAACCCATTGGCCTATAGAAAATTGGAAAATGCATAGAAGAAAAATGTCTTAGAAAAATGTGTACTTCCTATTACTAAGCTAATTTTTCTTGTCACAGAGTTTGTAGCTTTGTAAAATAATACCGAAAATTGTAGGTTGCAGTGAGGAGACTTATCATGGCAGTTTAGAGCCTATTTGTGGTAGTTAAGAGTGTACGTGGGAGGCAATTGTAGGTTAGTTAGTCAAACCATATCTTTACTTAGGGAATTGTTACCTTGCTAATATCCTTACCCTAACGTGCTTCTTACTACCTAGGACACTTGTGATGAGGCTGGATCAATTCACCTTAAAAATATCAATCAATACAACAAAAACTGTAAATAGAACCTAACCTAACCTAACCTAATTTTTTTTTTTTTTAAAATTATTCAGGAGGGTGGTGGTGGTGGCGGTAGCGGCGGTGGATGAGTGAGTGAGGATGCCGTCATCTCAGCTGTTTGCCGTCAACAACCTAGGCCGGGTGTTCAGCCTCTCGACGGATGAGGTGTGCTGGCGGGAGCTGGATTACCTTGGCATTGAGTTTAAGCGTCTGACGGCACACGAGTCTGTTCTGTGGGCCCTCGGAGGTGACCATCAGGTGTACGTGTTTGTGTACGGGTCGTCGGTGCCCATTAGGGTCTGCGAGGAGAGCTATGAGAACCAGGTGTGTGTGTGTGTGTGTATGTATATGTGTGTGTTAATGAGGCAGTTATATTAATACCTCAAACAGTTAGCGTAAAACCAAATTGCATTAATAGTAGTTTGTCACATCACTCAACTGTCCTTCTTAATTTTTTTCCTCTCCATATCTGTATCATTTCATATCTTTTCTCCTTGTACCTCATTCTCTCCTCCTATCTACACCTTTCTCTACTCCTCTTCCTTACTCTTAATTCTAGTCATAATCAATGCCTCTTTTTCTATCTATCTCTCTCTCTCTCCGCCATACCTGATTCTCTCTCTCCTATCTACACCTTTCTTTTCTCCTCTTCCTTACTCTTAATTCTAGTCACAATCAATACCTCTTTTTTTTCTTTCTTTCTATATCTCTCTCCGCCATCTTTTATACACCTCCTTCCTCCCTTCTGCAGCGGTGGAATCCTCTGGAGGGCTTCACAGGGGTGCTGCTTCCCTCCGACCGTACAAACTTCTCCAGTGCTGATGGTCTGAGAAGCCGCATCCTCAGCTCCATCACCCTGCCCACCCTGGCCTGGTCCTGGGAGTCACCCTGGCACCTACACCACACCCATGAGGGACACGCTCTGGATAAGGAGGTGAGGGTGAAGGTGTAGAGGTGATAAGGGTGAGGAGGAAGGTGTAGAAGAGGTGATAAGGGTGAGGAGGAAGTATAGAAGAGGTGATAAGGGTGAGGGGGAAGGTGTAGAGGAGTTGATAAGGGAATTGATGCTAGATAAAGAATAGGTTTGAGTTTATTGAAAAGTATAGATGACGAGGAGGTGAATCTGACATCAAATCACCCTACTCAAATGCATCCAAACCTTTTATAATGAAGAAGTACATTAATTAGAAGTATATTAATATGTTTGGTTTGGTTTCCTTGCCCAGGGGTGGACGTACGCCATTGACTTCCCTCGCACCTACACGGCTGAGAAGCGATGGAACTCATGTGTGCGGCGGCGGAAATGGGTGCGTTACCGCCGCTACGTTGCGTTAGACACCTGGTCAGCCGTGCCGCCCATCCACAAGGACGCCACAGAGGAGCCCTTCATCGATGTGAGCGTGGGGGGCGGGGAGGTGCCGGGGGAGGACCCAGATCGCCTCATGGTGTGGGCTGTCACGGCGCTAGGAAGGGTGATGGTGCGTGATGGTGTGGATGGTGCGTGTCCTGAAGGGTGCCGGTGGTTCCATGTGCCAACGCCGATAGACAAGGATGTGACCTCAGTGTGTGTCGGGCGGTCTGGGCGTGTGTGGGCAGTGACCTGGGACGGGAAGGTGCTGGTGAGGACAGGAGTCACGAGGGACTGTCCCAAAGGTGAGTGTGTGCGTGTGTGTGTGTATGTGTGCTTTTTGAAGGAGAAGGATAAGTAGCAAGTACATGTATATTATTCCTTCCTAACATCCATTACCTCCTGTAGGGAATGACTGGGTGGTGATGGAGCCTCCTGAAGGTAGCCGGCTGCAGCAGGTGGCCGTGGGTGTGCAGGTGGTGTGGGGGGTGACGCGGGACCATAGGGTATGGTTCAGGAGGGGGCTGGAGAGGGGTGACACTACCTCCTCCTCCTCCTCCTGCAGCAGCTCCATCACAGGCACCTCTTGGCTGATGATGGTGGGCAGTCTGAACAGTGTCTCCGTTGGACCTAATGACCAGGTGGGTGACCTTGAAAGCCTCATCAAGTGTTGTGTTGTGTTGTTATTGCCATTGTTGTGTTGTTATCCTCAGTCAAGGTTGTTATTGATGTGGTTATTGTTGCAACTGTTATTATTGTTGTTGTAATTACCACTAAGTTTTTGTTTTGTTTTGTGTGCGTGTGTGTGTGTGTGTGTGTGTGTGTGTGTGTGTGTAAGCTGACGTGCGTTTGTCTGCGTGCAGGTGTGGGGAGTGAGCAGCGAGGACACACTGGTCTTGGTGAGGACGGGCATCACTCCCTCTGAGCTTGCTGGCCGCACTTGGAAGCCCATCAGCCTCCCCATCACCACCTGTGACTCCCCTATCAACAGTGCAGACCCAAGCTCCAACAACAGCCAACACTCCAGCCTGGGCAAGGTAACCAGTCCCACCGGTGACACCTCAGCACCAGAGAGCATTAAAGTGGCAGATGTTGAGAAGGTCCTGGCTGGCCTCACAATGAAGGACACTGAGCAGGAGGAAGCAGGGAAGCAGGAGCAGCAGGGGAAGGAGACTGAATCAGGTGAAGGTGGAGAAAGGGATGGGACACAGCAGGAGCCACCCGAGCCTTCTCAAAGCATGACTGAGAGCACTGACTCCCCAACAATTGAGATCAAATACCCAGAAGACTGTAGTTCCCTTGAGTCCTCAGGCATGTCAGACCACACTGGGGACTACGTGGCAAGCCTCATGGCCAGTCAGAGCAGCCCTGTGAAGGACGTCAAGGATACACCAGAGGATACAAGTCAGCAGGATGAGCCTACAGTTCTGCTGAAGTCCGTTGTAGGGCAGCATTTTCCTCTAAACAGCAAGGAGTGGAGTGAGTCTCGGCTGAGGCACGCCAGCACCACCAGCTCCCTAGGGTCACTGGGTCCACCGAGGGAGGAAGTACCCGTGTTCAACCTGCTGGCGGTGGAGGATGACCACCTGTGGCTGTGGGTGACTGGTGGTGGGTGCTGGATCAAGGCCAACACCATGCCTAAGTGGTGAGGATGTACCCTACTCATGTTGTACTTCAGGCACACACACACACACATGCACACACACACACACACACACACACACACACACACACACACACACACACACACACACACATCATACATACACATATGGGAAGTAGTTATTGTTTTCATTTAATATTTATTAACTTTCAGCCCAAGAAGGTTGTATCATTATACTGAATGACTATTAGTATGTTTAGTATTGAGTTTTATAATTTTTCGTTTGTATGTATTTGATATTTTATGAGTTTTTATTAATTTTACTAATAGCGAGTGTTCATACCTTGTTTTGGGGGATGGCTCCTGGTCCTTCAAGATATTGCTAGTGTTGTTAAGCATGTCGAGTAGATCCCAACAACACTTTCATAATGTCAGGAGTGTCTTGTGGCATTAGACGATGTGTTGTGAATTACTTCCCTTCATATCAATATCATAAATGGATTGCAGAAAATAGTTGCATGTATTAGATTTCAGGTAAAATAGGAAGAAGCAAAGGTAAGTAAATATTTCTTGTGAGTATATATATAATGAGGTAGAGGGAGAGGGAAAAAAACTTGTGGTCAGAATGTTATATATAATGCGAAAAGGAGATGGTGATGGTGGTGGTGTTAGGTTGTGATAAAGGTTTACATTTTTGATAAGTTAATGCGGTGTTTTGTTCTATGGTTTAATTGTTGTTATTTTGTTATATTAGGTTGTGTAGTATATAAATGTGCCTATCTTGTTGATGTGGTGTTGATGTGGTGTTGAGTGGGTGGCATGGTGTAGTGGTATGTAGTGGTAGTTTGAGTAGAGAGATATAATATTATTTAATGGTTTTATTATAATTTACAATAAAGTCCATTTTTATCTGGACTTTTATTTTGAGTTATCCAAAATTTAAGTCGATAAGTTATGCCCATTTTTTAAGTTTGTGTATATATATATGTTTTCTTTATTAGGGTTTTATGGGAGATGTTTTATTCATATCCAAGACAAAGGTTTTTATTCATATTGGACTTCTTGGTGATGTGTTTGGATGTGGTGTTGTGTAGAGAGGTTGTGTTACATTCTTAATACAGGACTGGTTGTAACGAATTAGTCTTCCATAGCATAGTAGAAAGGAACATGTACACTTTTGAACATGTACACTTTTTAAAGATGTACACTTTTTAAAGATGTACACTTTTGAACATGTACACTTTTTAAAGATGTACACTTTTTAAAGATGTACACTTTTTGAACATGTACACTTTTTAAAGATGTACACTTTTTGAACATGTACACTTTTTAAAGATGTACACTTTTTGAACATGTACACTTGAAGATGTACACTTTTTTGGTTATAATAGAGGTGTTGTACTTGGTTAATAAAGGGTTGGTAGATAGGGACTAGCTGTGAGGTTTGTGTGTACATACCTTTGTTTGTTAGTTTGTTATTAATCTTTGTTATATATATATATTTTGTTTTTATATAACCACTACTTTCATTTGTGCAATATAATGAAGCTGAAAGTAATAAATATATAGATAAATCAAAGAATAAATGATGTCTTTATACATACAACTAATCTTTCTTCTTTTGGAATTCATACTTTTTTTCATCTATCTAGTATTTACACCTTTTTTTTTAGTAGTGTACATGCAATTATTTTCATTCTCATAATTCTAATCCATTATTTTTTTTATACAGTAATTGATAACTTTCCTTCAGACTTAACAAACTGTACTTAAAGTGTATTAGAATAGTGTAAATACATACATACATACATCAACATCAACATCTATACAAACACATTGAAAGGGATGTCCTGTCTACCTGTTAAATCACATGTTATACCATCTATGAGGTGTGTGAGGTAGACTCTGCTTTACTCCGCCTGACTCCACCTTACTCCACCTTACTCCCTCAGGTTTATGAGTGAAGGTTCCCCAGTGCACTCCAGTGAGCCGTGGCGCGTGGGTGTGCTGCAGCGGCTACGGCAGCGGCAGGAGGAGGAAATCAAGCCTTTCAGTGGGTGTGTAATTGACGTTTTGTACCTATAGCGATGAAACTGGGGAATTGGTGATGAAATTAACCTTCTTTCCTTGATTTATGTTGTTTGTGAGTGATGAAATTAACCTTCCTTCCTTCCTTGATTTGTGTTGTTCGTGAGTGGTTAAGTTTCCCTCACACGTCCAGGTATGAGGAGGCGGTGGAGGGGTCGTCTTGGGCAATCTCTGGACAGTGCCGGTGGTGGGCCAGTAAGCAGTGGGTGCCAGCGAGTGTGGAACTAGTCATGGTGGGGTCACGCAGGTCCCAGGTACAGGATGCCACACTCCTGCTGCACTACTCTCTCTCAGTGCCGGCAGTGGTGAGTACAAGTGGTGATGTGGTGTGATGTGGTAATGATGGTGTGGTGATTGTGGTATAGTGGTGATGATGGAGAGGAGAGGTTAGGTGCATTTCAGCAATTTTCTCTTCACCATCCCTTTCCTTCAAGCTAGTTTATTTTCTCTTTATTTCCTGATTTCATTTTCTGTTCATCCATGTCTGGTATTTTTATCACATTTTAGGTTTCTAGTTATTTGATATGTTTGTTTTAATGTTATATTATTCTTGTATTCTTTCACTACTCTCTGTCTTACTCCTGTTTTATTACTTGTTTCATTATACTTCTGTTTCATTATACTTCTGTTTCATTACTTCTGTTTCATTACTTCTGTTTCATTACTTCTATTTCATTACTCCTGTGTCGATAATCCTAGTCATATCAAAATCCATAAACACTCTTCCATCTCTCCCCCTATAGGAAGAGATTTCATGTGGTTCCATCCTTCTGGCGGCTATGTGTGTGGAGGCAACAGCTGGCCGCTCCTTGGTAGCTGTGTATCACCCTAACTACTCTCTGCGGCCCAAGACTCTCTCCTTCTCCACCGAAACCGAGGCTGAAGAATGGCTTAACCACATCACATCAGGTTACCACACTTATCTTAGCTTCAGAAGTGATTTTGTGTTTTAAATAGAATCACCTTTTTCTGTTTTATATTTGTTATTCAGGATTTTTGTTTTTGTTTTGTTCTTAAAGGAGGTATTGATTATGTTTATTCAGGAAGGAAGGAAGGAAGGGTAGGTTAAAAGAGGTAATGATTATATTTATTCAGGAAGATAAGAAAGAAGGAAGAGAAGGGTAGGTTAAGATGTTTTATATGTACTCTGATTAGTGTGTGTGTGTGTGTGTGTGTGTGTGTGTGTGTGTGTGTGTGTGTGTGTGTGTGTGTGTGTGTGTTAAAACCAGTGTGTTATCTTCAGCTTGTAAGACGTTCCGAGGGCACACCAAGCGTCCTTCCCCTTATGCAGTGTGGGGTGTGACTGCCCAGGGGAGTCTCTACGTCCACGACAAGTACCTTACAGAAGAGGAGGTGAGTGTGTTTACCTCCCTCCACACTCATACTCTTAACACTCCTCATATTCAAGTAACAAAAGGTGGAAAAACATAATTACGCAGCTAGTATGTAGTTTAATTGATCTGCGTACATACAGATCAAGTGGAGAATGGGTTGTCAGCAGGCGGTCTCGAAGGGAAACTCTAAACACAAGATCTTTGCACGCTACCTCCTTACCTTGTGTTCCTCTGTTGCTTCCCTCTCAGAAAGGGTGACTATTTATTGACTCTGAGCACCTTGATATAATTTATAAACACTGTATAAAGAGCACTGAGTTAAGAAAACCTAACCTAACCTAACCCTTGTAACTATTGTATGAAGAGCATTGTGAGTTGAGGAAGGTGTGGCTGGTCCTTGTAGTGGTAGGTGAAGGTTTTTTTTTTTTAGTGTGTGAAGAAGTTAGTGATATCCTTTTGTTTGCTCTTAGTCAGTATCCTATTAATGTAAAAAAATGATGAAGACCTGTACTATTTAGGTCATTATAATATGTTAGTCAGCTTGTTAATTGAATGTTGGTTATCTTTGGGTGTATGAAAATGATAATAGTAGAGGAATGAAAATGTTTAGATGAATATATTTGTTCTGTTTGTTTGCTAATGAATTGCATGGCTGTACTTATATCACTTTTTTTTAGAGGTGAATTTTTTTGAGTTGATAATGTAATATATTTTTTTTTTCATAATTTTTTTCTAAGTTTAGTGCTCACTTTATGCATTCATGTAAAGATTCATTACTTCTTTATTTTTTCTGTTTTATATCACTGTAATTTAATATACATAAGTACGTACGTTGCCGATGTGTGGTAACGGATATTATTTTGTACAATTAAGACATATGACTCTGGGCGATTAAAGCTTATTATCTACTGTATATATAAAACACAAACAGGATATATATTGTCTATTCCTTACGACAAGACCTTCCATTGTTTATATCTCAAAACAAAACTCAAACCCAAACAAGAGATCATCCTTAGAACAAAAAATAATACATAAGAAAGTACACATGCAATATCCCTAAACAAGATGATGTATAGTGTATATCCTGCATCCTTAATTCAACCACCATCACCCGTCAGCTGCGTCTGGAGGCCCGGGTGTCCCACAAGGAGTTGGCGGTGGGTGAGGGTGCTACTTCATCCGTCCTGCTGCTTGACCGAGGCTTCAGACCCGGCTGCTTTGTCTCAGTCTTGGTTGAGATCCATGAAGGAGCTGAACAGTGAGTGGTGGTTCTCTCTCCCTTTCTTCATCTTCTCGTGTTTTCATTTCCTTGCTTGTAATCGTATATTTTTTCTTTATGTCCTTCCTCTACATACTTTTTTCCTTATTTTATCTTGTATACATATTTCTTTCTCCCAAGGTTCCATGTCAATCTTCAGACAGGGAAAGGCACAGACTGCAACATTGCCATCCACATCAATCCCAGGCTTACAAAGAAGGTGAGAGCAGGAATCACTATCTATATATTGAATCATAAACACAAGATACATATATTACTTGTTTTTGTAGCTGAGTTGATGCTGGAAGGAGTAAGGATTGATTGTTGTTGCAGTTGGCAGTGATCAACAGTAGGAAGAAGAATGTTTGGGGGAGTGAGGAGAAGCAAGGTCTGATGAGCATGGGGCCGGGGAAGCAGTGTGAGGTGGCTGTCATGTGTGATGATGACGACTTCAAGGTCAGACTTCATATATAGTGTTTACAAATGCTATATTGACTTTTAATATATGTCTATTAAATCTGTATTGAGGTTTTTTCTATTAAGCTGTGTATAAGGTTGATAATAGACATGTAATCTATCTCTAGTGGATGAATAATGAATAAGAGTTTTAATAATTCTACATTCCCTGCAACTTTCTATTATTAACTACAAGCTAAAGATAAAACAAACATGGAAAACTCAACAGATTTATAAAAGTAACCTAACCTAGCCTAACCTAACCCAGCATTTCAAGATAACAGCTGGTCATTACATCCTTTATGCAGCTGTCTATTGATGAGCAGTACTGGTGCAGCTTCAAGCACCGCCTCCCACCCACCACCATCACCCACGTGTCGGTGCGAGGAGACATCACCATCAACAATGTCACATACAACCATGGGGCCGTAAGTACAAGGAGGAGGTGGCGAAGGGAAAGGGAATGATGCTTAAGTTTTATTTATTTATTTTTTTTAAACTTAATTTTTTTCCCTTAGCCGGTACTTTTTTAATGTAAAAAAAAAGAAAAGAAAAAAGTTTATTGATGTTTTGACACAGTAAGAGACATAACTGCATAATAACTATAAGATAAAAGACTTGTTTGCTATTCATTACAGTTATAAAAGTACAGCACATTCTTTATTATTGATGATTCTTAGCTGTATTTTGACCTCACATTCCACAGGGGGAGAGGCAGCTCACTGACTGGTACTGGCGGGGTGTTGGGGGTCACTTCAAGAGGGTGGAGGGGGGGGCGCATGGTGTGACCTGGGCCATCTCCCACGACTGTCATGTCTACATCTACACAGGTGCCGAGGAAGGTGGCCTCTGTAAGGGTGAGTGTTCCATACTTACCATACCATTGCTACCATTACCACTTGTTGTCTCACACGAAGGAGGGAAATCAATGATGAAAAGGGATGTTTAAAAAGATCATGTCTTAAATCACTATAGCATTTGCCAGCTATTATGACATCTGTATCAGTACCACCATTACTACTATCATTATTTAGGTAGTAAGATAATAGTGTTAAGCCTAAGATTAAGAACCAGTAATCACCTTCATCATCACCATCACAATATTGTTCTCTGCAGTAGGCATAAAAATTGTAGAACTTATTATTATATTTTATCACCTCCTCCCCTCCAGGCAGCACCACTAGTGAGTCTGGGGACCACTTGCTTAGTGACATACGACACATGTACGTATGGGAGAACCAGCGCTGGAACCCAGTCACTGGCTTCACCCACCGCGGACTGCCCACCGACCGCCAAACCTGGAGTGATCAGACCGGACGCCACCACCGCCCTAAAGACAGCATCCGCCTGCCCTCACGTCACTGGTCCTGGGTGTGTGTGTGTGTGTGTGTGTGTGTGTGTGTGTGTGTGTTTGTAGGGCACCATGCAATATTGGCCTAACCTACTATGTATATCAATTTTGTTTAATTAATTCCACTCCTCTCCCAGACAAGTGAGTGGTGCGTTGACTACCACACGTCAGGGGGAGTTGACAAGGAGGGATGGCAGTATGCAACGGACTTCCCCTTCAACTACCACGGCCATCGCTACGTCACGGACCTGGTGAGGCGGCGGCGGTGGTTTAGAAAGTGCCGCATCACTACCTCAGGACCGTGGTGCCAGATGGAGAAAGTGGCACTCATTGATATCTCAGTGTCGGTGAGTTCTGTCTTGGTTCAGGTGTGGGTGGAGAGAGGAAGGAGTTACCCTGAGGTGTTAGCTGGGTTAGACTTTGTATGTGTTTATTTATCTCTCTGACTATGTATTAATCTCTCTCGGTTTTCTGTTTCTTGTATGCTAGATTGTGTATGTATTTCTATATCTGTCACATTTTTGTTTTTATTCAGTAATTCTTTCAGTTAAGTGTCAGCTATGATAGAATACATTGCTGTTTAGTATTTCCTCGCAAATATACTTTCCTTGCATTCTTCAGTATTACTTTCTTATAAATTCTCATAAGAAACTTCCTTGTAGCGTGAAAAAAATTTATGAAAAATGTCTTCTACAGTACAATCTTGTGTAATTTTGTTTTTCTATTAATTTTGGCAGCCCTTGTGTGCCAGTGACGGAACAGTGCCAGTGTGGGGGGTGAGTGTGACGGGGGAGGTGGTGGTGAGGCTTGGTGTGCTGCCGGAGTGCCATCAGGGTGACTCGTGGGCCTTGGTGCCAGCTGAGTGCCCCATGATGAGTGTGAACGCTGGTGTGCATTCCTGTAGTGTGTGGGCGGTGAGCAAGGATGGCCGGGCACACCTCAGGCTCGGGGTGACTCCAGGTATTCCTCAGGTAAGTGATGAGAGAGTGAGAGAGAGAGAGAGTACATATTTATAAAGATATATTTGTACACGTATAGTAAAATTTGTACTTTTTATCTATCAATTCCGCCGGCTCCATTCTCTTTATTTATCATCCATTTTCTCACATTCTCGCACCTTGACAGGGAACACAGTGGGTGAACGTGGACTCCCCTGGGCAGCCCCTGGTGGAGGTTGCATCAGGGGCAGGGACCGTGTGGGGGTTAGATCGCGCTGGCAACCTTCACCGTCGAACCAACGTGCTGCCACTCTTCCCTGAGGGCACCGAGTGGGAGCTGGTGTGCGGGGAGGTGATCAGCTTTAGTGTAGATACTATGGGGTCTTTGTGGGCTGTCCTGCAGTCCTTCCCTACAGATAATGGGTCAGTGCAAGGGGTGATGGTAAGGAGGGAGGGTATCACGCCTTCCTGTCCCCTTGGCACTGGTTGGCAGCACACCCTTGGCACTGGTTGGAACAGTGTGTGTGCCCGCATGTCTATGCTCTCAAATGACACTGCTGAGTCTTAATTAATAGTCCTTCTCTCCTTTGTAGTGCCAGTGTCATCTCATGGACGTGGCATCATAACGTGGTTAGTTATTGTCATTGTTTTTCACCCTTTCCCTCCCTCCCTCCCTTCCTTCCTTCCTTCCTTCCTTCCTTCCTTCCTTCCTTCCTTCCTTCCTTCCTTCCTTCCTTCCTTCCTTCCTTCCTTCCTTTTCCTTCCTTCCCTCCTTCCTTCCTTCCTTCCTTCCTTCCTTCCTTCCTTCCTTCCTTCCTTCCTTCTATGCAAGTGAACAAGTATTGTCTTTCTTCGTACAGTTTTTAGTAGTTTTTTATCGTCTGTCTCGGGTTAGTGTTGATAGCTGCAGGATGGAAAAGGTTTAGGAATCTACCTTGCAATTCTTTCCTCAGGTGTTTGATCTAACCTTATATACATATACTGTTATATCAGCTACAAAATGACCTTGATGTTGTGAAAAAGAGTCCGTGGAGAGAGATACTATATACATCTTTTGGGGAAGAATTTCTTTAGAGTGTAAAAGTGTATCTACAATTGAACGTTTTTTCCTGCGGGTGAAACAGATGAACAAAATGTGGTAAATGTGGTAGATGATACATGCTTGTGTTTGTAGTATTCTCTGTGTTTACTGATGCTTGTCTTGTTTATACTACTACAACCATGCAAACACAAACACCGGCTCAGACTGTACAACCCTGAGCTAGGATGTTCAGTCTGTTGATGTTGTAGTTTTCTGCAAGGCTCGGGGAAACGTTTTGTGCATTCGACTCAGCTCGGAGACACAACCTCATGAGACTTATTATGCTTGTCATGTTTTACTTATGTAGTTTGTTTGTAAGATGGTCAGGTGTAGATAATACTTCACTCTGAGATTACTAGATGAACTTTGCTATGGGAGTGTTGCATATCATTGTAGAAGTGAGTAGAGTGTGTGTGTGTGTGTGTGTGTGTGTTGTGCATGAACACTTCTTTTGTAGATACTGATGAGATACCAGGTTTATGTAGCTGTATTGACATTTTAAAGCGAGAGAAAGATAGAGTTATATATAGAGTGAGATATAGATATTATAGATAGAGAGAGTGAGAGATATAGTAAGAAAATACTTCAAACTTATGTATAATTTTCTGCTTTTATGAAGAGAATTACAGTGATGGATTTTATGGGGGAAGAAAGTTACTCTGGTACTTCCTCTTGTTCCTCTTAATTCCTCTTAGATCCTCATAGTTCCTCTTAATCATCTGAAGAGGAGGATGTCATGATGGTGTTGGTGTTGAGGACGTGACAAGGTGATGACAAGGACCTCCATAAGTGTGTGTAGTGTTCAAGTAACGTCTAGGTTGTTCATCAAATCATTTTACGCTTGCTTGCCTTGTGTTGTGTTGTCGTCTTGTGTAAGTTTGAGTTAGGTGCGGTGTGAAAAATGGCACCTAAAACTTAATAATTACTAGATATCTAACCTAACCTGACCTAACCTAACCTAACCTATGAGCTTCTTCAAAACTTCTCGGAGACTGTGATAATCTTGCCAGACTCTATTATGTTTATTATATGTTTTTGTTTTTATTATGAGTTAAGTATCTGACCTTCTATAACACGTACACTCACTGATACTCATTCTTACGAGTCTCCACTATGTAGTTTTACACGATCCGCTAGCGTAGTGGTTAGCGCACTCGGCTCACAATCGAGGGGCCAGGGTTCGATCCCCTGGGCGGACGGAGATTATTTGGGCGAGTCTCCTTTCACGTGTAGCCTCTGTTCACCTAGCAGTGAGTAGGTACGGGATGTAAGTCGAGGGGTTGTGACCTCGTTGTCCCGGTGTGTTGTGTGTGAGTGGTCTCGGTCCACCCCAAAGATTGGTCACTATGAGCTCTGAGCTCTTTCCATAGGGGGACGGCCGGCTGTCTTGAGAGAAACCAGCAGCAGACTGTGACAGTGAATACAGTGAATACAGTTTATGGATAATGTTAACTGAACTGTAGCGATGGTATGCACATCAGGCCGACTTAGTACTACTGTTCTCTCTTATCTCTGTTACATTCAAGGTTTTAATATATATGTCTGTATTGTACTCATTCCTTCAGGTTCTGTGTATTCTTAGTCTTATTTTCAGTGTCTAATTTACTCACTCATTACTCATTCTTGAACTGATGTATTTGTTTATATCTGTCTAACATCTGTCACATACTTCATTTTGACATTCTCACTTGTCATTTCGTAAACTCCATCCAATATCATGCATATAGATCGTTGTATTTCCTATATTTTTCCAATTTTACTATATAGTACCCTGGATATATACTTTATTTATGTGTATATTATTTTGTTCTCTTTCGCAAAATAGATAATTCGCTGTATTATGTATGACACAGCCTGAAGGTGTAACATATTTAAATTTATTGTATATCTTTCCATGCATACATACTCTTTACTTACATACAAAAGAAAACTTGAACACATACTTCCTCGTTTCAAACCTCACTACATATCTTTTATTATTAGCATTTTTCTTCTTTTCCATTTAGTTTCTCCACAGTGTTTCTGAAGAGGTTATGAGACTGCCTTGTATAGTAGCCGTCCTCACCACCACCACCACCACCACCACACTATAGTATTATGATATGCAAGCTATATATATATATACAGTACAGATACCCTTGAAGCTTATTAACGCTGACATTCCTTCCAGATATTTGTAGCTATTGAGTAATTGATGTAAATACTTTGTACATATATTTGCATTGTTTTTTTTTCTTTCTGCAGATTTTGCCTGTATGAAGTCATGGTTTTTTTAAATTTGACATAAGGTTTTGATATAGATATGTTAGGTTTTTTTTTATTTTAATGTATGGGGAGATTGCTATTTAATTAATTAATTTATTTATTTATCAGTGGAATGTGTCTGTCCTTGAAAATCTTCCCTATGTACTTGATGCTGTGTTTCCTAGTTATAAATGACCATAGCTTAGCCACAACCTTTATTAAGTTTATAATTTTTTTTCTTCCATTTTTTGATGGGAAATTTGTGCCATGAATGCTAAGAATTTCAACTTACAAATACTAGAATGCATGAGATGTTTTTTTCTTTAAATCTATCTGACTTTTTGGGGCATTTGGACGACAATATTATAAGGAGTTTGTCACACACACACACACACACACACACACACACACACACACACACACACACACACACACACACATACATAATTAGTCAGTCACCCATTGGAATGTTAGAATGAGAGGAATGTTACGTGACTTCAAGCCTTCATATGACAATAAAATCTTTTACAACCATTGGAAAGGCGAGGGCGTGGGCGTGGGCGTGCGTGTGTGTACAGTATTACTATGAACCATTGTGATATACTTATGTGGGTGTAGTTATGTGTCAGGTGTAGTGAGGTTACTATAGTGTTTGTATATTAATGAGGGCAGTCTCGATCATCATCTCCTTATTTATACTGGATGTAGGCATTATTAAAGTACTCTATATATCCACGATGAGAATGAAACATTTTTACTCTATGATGAATTGGTTTTATTATACGAACAATATATTTATGGTGAAATTACATAGGTATATATTATTTTCAAGATTAGGCTATACGGATTTCAAGACTCCTCCCCCCCCACGGTGGCACTGCTGGACATAAAAAATATGATTTCCCAATGGGAGGTCAAGTATTTTTTCTATTATTATTTTATATTTACAATAAGTCTTTGTAAGGAATTGTACGAAGTTTCTTAATATTAAATATATGCCTTACTGTTTACTTAGTATGATATATTAGACGCTGTAAGATATAACTATAAATTAAGTACGCTATTATTTCATATGGATAGACTATAGTGGTACGATCAAGGATTATATAAACAAGTATATAATCCCTGGTTACGATTGTGGCTGTAGTAATGTTTATTATAAATTACAATTACATTATATTAAAAAAAAAACGTGGGCGGAAAACTTATACAAAAAACTGGTATGATAAATAAAAAGAAAGGTGTATAAGGCAGATTTAAGGCAATTTATATGATTGGTCCTCAGAGTAACAGTGATCAAGAGGCCACAAGAAGAGGAAGGCAAAGTGAACGCGTGGCTGTGTAAATTTTCTCTCATAACCAACACATATCCCGGTTGTCACACTGCTTTGTATTATGGAAGTGTTTAGGAAGTGACATAGAGGGTACTGAGACGTAACAAAGATTAGTAACAGACCTGAATAACGAAACAGAGTTGAAAAGACACGGACGGATGCCAGTGTGCGTGTACAGTGTTCAATTATGAGTTAGTCAAAGATTCACTTCTTCACTTCGCAGTATTTAGAGTCAATTCACTCATGGTTTCAGCCGCAGCTCGTGTATTTTGGCACTTAGGTGTATGTATTCTCGGGTCCATTGCATATGTCGAGCTGGCGGTAAATTTTCAGTACTGCTTCTCTACCGGTGTATTAAGTTATTAACGTAGACTTGGCCACGTTGTTCTCTCTGCTGATTAATTAGGGTGCCAGGGTGTTGGTGTGTGGTATAGTGTGTTGTAAGGGTGAGGTTAGGGTTTCATTGTGTAACGAGGGTGAGGTTAGGGTTTGAGTGTTATAGAGTGTAGTAAGGATGAGGTTAGAGTTTGAGAGAGTCACGGTGCGTAGCAAGTGAGATGGTTTCAGTGTGGTTCAGTGTGACGCAAGGGTGAGGTTAGGGTTTGAGTGTGGTTCAGTGTGACGCAAGGGTGAGGTTAGGGTTTGAGTGTGGTTCAGTGTGACACAAGGGTGAGGTTAGGGTGTGAGTGTGTTTGGTGATCACATGGGGATTGTCGCAAGTAAATAGTCACCTTGAGAGGGTGTCACGATGGTCTGAGCCCTCACCGAGCCTTCAATGTGACCCCTCAACCACCACCACCACCACCTCCTCCATCACCATCACCACCAGTCCGCGCAACAAGGTAAAGTAACAAGTTCTTTGGTAAAATTTTACATCTTCACCATAATAGCGTCTGTTTACGAAATAAAATGGCGTTTGCACCTCGTCCAACCCCCGTCATTTGGTCATAAAGAACATTTGATATCTTCTAAATTAACCTAACATACCCTAACCTAAATTAACCAAACCTTAACCTACATTGACAAATAAGAACATAAGAAGAGCGTTATAGTGAAGATGTAAAATAATGCCGGTTCTTTCATTGGTTCATCATAATTCTCTTATTGTAGTACCCACGCACCAACCTTCCCTTCGTGTAAGTTAGGTTATTCTGCCCTCTAAAATACCACCTTTGTGAAATGTTTTAAGAAGTAATAATGAAGGTGTGTGTGTGTGTGTGTGTGTGTGTGTGTGTGTGTGTGTGTGTGTGTGTGTGTGTGTGTGTGTGTCGCCATTGCTTGTAAGTATTAACCTTGGCACTTAATTAACATCGATACAATTTGTTTTCTTCGTACGAACTCAGCCACTACGAAAGCTTATCATCTGAATGCGAGTCTTGCTTCTATAGTCTGAAGCTTACTATAGGTTTGAAAGGGTGCAGGAAGGGTTACCAGCGATATATCACAGCTGTGCTTCTATAGAGTATTAGCTACATGAAGGATACACTACAGTATTACGTCCTCTTTGTCCAGGGTGTTCCCAGGGCACCTAATGTTATATATTTACATATATTATTATTGTTATTGTTATTATTATTATTATTATTATTATTATTATTATTATTATTATTATTGTATTATTATTGTATTATTATTACTGCTAACTATTGACCTTATTATTTAGTTTCCTCACACACCTGTCGCTTAATGCATTGTGCGTCACTCTAATTAATGGTTAGTTACCTGCATAGAGTAGCGTTATCAGGTACACATACAAGGGGGGAAGGGGGTAAGAAGGAAGGAAGGGAAGGAAGGAAGGCATGCAGGGTTAACCAAGAAACGCGACACATCCTCAGTCAACAGGTGGTTCAAATCCTTACAAATAAACAGTATAACAGGAATGAATATTCTTGGTCCAGTAAACAAAGGTATGGCAACAGTACGGCACGCGCGCCATCTCACGCTTGGCTGTAGAAACTTGGCATCAACTCTTCCATATCATCTTCCTGACGTTAAATTCATAGCTTACAGGTCTTATAACCTTTCAGGATGTAACTATGAGGCTAGAGAGCGGTGATGCTTCTCTATTAAGACGAAGAAGGAGGTAGTGGAAGGAGAGAAGAGAGTATTTTCGGGAACTATTACCCTCTTCTCTCCATCCCTCTGTCCTTCCTTTCCTCCTTCACTGTTCATCTTCTTCCACGGTAACTTCCTTGATCATGGCCACGATCTCCTCCCGGTTCATGAAGTAGTAACTGGGAAGCTTCTCGCGCTGCTCGGGTTAGTTAGGAAGGAGTTAGAGGGTTTAGTGGTTAGTGGTGGGCATGCATTGGGTAGAGTAGGTAAGTTATAGTAGTCGGAGGGTTAGGAAAGCGCGTTGGTTAGCTACATTTATGGCTTTGCGTCCCGTAATTAAGGGGCAGAGAGAGAGAGAGAGAGAGAGAGAGAGAGAGAGAGAGAGAGAGAGAGAGAGAGAGAGAGAGAGAGAGAGTAAAGTTTGGTCGATGTCAACAAGTGGAAAAAGAAGGGTTGAAAATTAGTCTATAAATTGAGAGATAGTAAACTAGCAAGCCACTAAGGTTGTTACTATTACGTATACTTGTGATTACTATTATTATCATTATTATAACTTATTATAGTTGGAAGCTCTTAGCATATACTGTACATTAATTATTCTATATAAATGTTTAACAATACTTACTGACAGAGTTATAACTGCTGCTGTGAGGTGTGCACAGACGAAGACACACGAACAGACAGACAGATAGGACGGGGTTTAGACAGACAGACGAACACATGTACATACATTCATATAGACAGACAGGCGGACGGACTGACATGCAATCAAACATGCAAACAAGCAGGCAGGCAGGTAGACAAACAAACAACTGTCAAGCTGTTTTGAGGCTGAAAAAAATGGAATTAATAGAGAGAATCGCAAGGAAAAAAGAGAAATCATGGAAGGAAAAAAAAAATATAGACGACTGTTAATTAACACTACCAAGGAAATTAAGATTAAAGAAGAAAATGGAGAACCCAAAGAACCGGAAACTAGCGAAGATATAAACGTTCTACTAAGAAGCACCAATACCTAAGGAAAACAAAGAAGATAGTAAGCCATGTATTACCAACGCGGGCGAGTGATCATTATGATTCGACTGGTAAAGTGTCGTGTCAGTAACTTGAGTGTTCTGTCAGGGGTTCGATCCCAACTCACTCCCTTTGATGGTTGACTGGTTAGTATTCGATCAATTTTTCAGTGTTTTAGAAGGCGGAGCATTGCATGTATAGACTACGTAAGCACGCTACTGTGTTTAGATGAAGCAGAGAACGTGTGTGTGTGTGTGTGTGTGTGTCTGCGCATGCGTTTTGCTACAGAGCTGCCGCTACTCCCATGTAGACGTGGAAACTCTCTAAAAATCTACCGTGTGTACCTGTGTATGTATGTATGTTATAGTGATGTCTTTACGTGTACATGTGCTGAGAATTGAACTTTTCCTAACCGTTGTTGCTGTTGCTGATATTATTGTTGTTGTTGTTGTTGTTGTTGTTGTTGTTGATCGGCCTGTTGTTGGGGGAGGTGTTGGAGGGGGAGTATTGGGGGGGTTAATAAATAGGTGAAGGGGGACTGAAATGATAAATAGGAAGTAGATTCAAGGGTAGATAGTAGTAAAAGTAGTAGTAGTATAGTATGAGAGAGAGAGAGAGAGAGAGAGAGAGAGAGAGAGAGAGAGAGAGAGAGAGAGAGAGAGAGAGAGAGAGAGAGAGAGAGATTCAAGGAGGGACAGTGGAAAGAGTAGAGGAAAGACCTTGAGGAGGAGTGGGAGGAGGGAGAGAAGCAAGAGGGGAGAGAGCTGGGGGTCGCACGGTTTTGTTGGGAGAGTGATCAGGGAGGGGACGAAGAGGGGAAGAGGGGCGGCGTTGGGGGAAAATGTCCTCCTGCATTGTCCTCACTTCCTTAGGGCGAATAAAGAGAGAGGAGGGTGTTCTTCCTCGCTAGAGAGAGAGAGAGAGAGAGAGAGAGAGAGAGAGAGAGAGAGAGAGAGAGAGAGAGAGAGAGAGAGAGAGAGTTGAGTGCTATGCTTGTTTTATTAGTTATTACACACCCGTCAATTTTATAACACACACACAAACACACACACACAAACATATACATAGTGCTTTTTTTTGCAGTTTAATATATACACACACACACACACACACACACACACACACACACACACACACACACACACACACACACACACACACACACACACACAC
>JAXIVD010003019.1:0-5000 GCA_036785275.1 Cancer borealis
TCTCTCTCTCTCTCTCTCTCTCTCTCTCCATTTAATTGTCGTATGAAAATGAAGAGTAGTAAGCAGCATCAAAGTAGTAGTAGTAGTAGTAGTAGTAGTAGTATAGTAGTAGTAGTAGTAGTAGTAGTAGTAGTAGTAGTGATAACAACATTACGTATGAACAACAACACAACAGCATCATAAAACAATAACAATAATTAGGTAGGAGGAGGAGGAGGAGGAGGAGGGAGGAGGAGGAGGAGGAGGAGGAGGAGGAGGAGGAGGAGGAGGAGAGGAGGAGGAGGGAGAGGAAGAAGAAGAATTAAGAAAACACATAGAGAAAAAATATGAAGGACCCAACCTAACCTAACCTTTTTTTGACCTTTTTCTAACTTTTTTCTAACTTTTTCTTACCTAACCTTCCCCTAACCCCACCTAATCTTTCCCTAACCCCACCTAACCTTTCCTAACCTAACCTAACTTAACCTCACCTCACCTCACCTCACCTCACCTCACCTAATACCTGCTCTGCCACGTGCCTCCCCAAGCCACCTCAAGACGTATATATTTTCATCCTGGTGGTGAGCTGCGTGTTGATGCCTTATAAAGTGTTTCTTTAAGTAGGCTGTTTTATTAGTGTGTTTTTTTTTCTCCTCATAACACTGTTTATTTATAGTTTTTTTTTCTTCTCACAAGGTTGTTTTTTTATATTTTTTTTTTTCAAGGGGCTATGTTTTTTTTGTTTTTAAGTTTGGGCGGTTTTTTTTTAATGGTGTTATTTTATCTCTAGGGGCTATTTTTTGAGGCTGTTTTTTTTCTTTCTCAGGGTGCTTTTTTTTTTTTTTTTTAGGTTAGGTTAGGTTAGGTTAGGTTAGGTGGAGTGAACACGTGGTAGATGGAAGGTAGAAAGAAAGGAAAGAAAAGAAGGAAGGAAGGAAGGAAGGAAGGAAGGAAGGAAGGATGATAGTTATATATGAAGGATGAAAGCTGGAGTGAATACGTCAAAAAATAATTAATCAACATCATTTATACACACCCACACCCACGCTAACTCTAACGAGACTCAACATCGGAGTCTAAACGAGCAGTGTGACGCCTAACATCACACTAACTAATGATAACGGAGGCAAGGGTGACGCAGATGTGTGACGCAAGTGTAACAAAATTGACGCAGATGATGCAGGGGGACGGAAATGAGATAGATAGATAGATAGAAAGAGCGTCATGAGAGAGAGAGAGAGAGAGAGAGAGAGAGAGAGAGAGAGAAGAGAGAGAGAGAGAGAGAGAGAGAGAGAGAGAGAGAGAGAGAGAGAGAGAGAGAGAAGAGAGGAAATCGGCACTATCGGCTAAAAACTGGTCTGTACTCCTACCGATATTTATGACAGGAAACCGTTACCGATACATCGCCACATTCCTGATTATTGTTATTATTATTGTTATTATTATTATTATTATTATTATTATTATTATTATTATTATTATTATGAAAAGGACAGAAGGCTCGGAACTCTTTCATTTGGCTGCTTCTTTACACTGAAAAAACAAACAAACAAACAAACAAACAAACAAACAAACATATAGATAAATGAAGTACCAAATATTATGATAAATAAAATTAACCAAAAAAATGAAACAATATAAAACCACCACCACCACCACCACCACCACCACCACCACCACCACCACCACCACCACCACCACCACCACCACATCCGTCCGTCCGCTGCCAATCACCATCACCACAACAGAAAATAAATTGAAACTCCCATTACCCAACACACACGAAGGGACTGAAACACAAACACCTGGACCAACACTTTCAAAATAACCAAAGAGGAATGGAAATAATAACATTTTGGCATAGCATGAAGATATAGAAAGAGAACAGACTAAAGCTGAAGACATCTTGACCACAATTCAAAGAAAACAGTGGACATGGACAGGACACGACATACACGACAAGAGATAACAGATGAAATATTAGAGTAGCAAAATGGCGACCCAGAGATGGATAAAGAATGACACAGAGCTAGATGGAGAAATGGGATATGAATTTTGAGTTGGGTTAGCCTGGAATAGACGAACAGCCTTTGATGATGATAATGATGGTGATGATGATGATGATGATTCCAACTTTTCTGTTTTTCTTTTTCTAGTAATATTTGTTTTCTTTTCTTAGCAAGCTTTTTGTTTCCTCTCAATGTGTAGCAAACTAACACCAAGGTTGAAAGTTATCATAATACAAACACAGAATCACCTTTGTCTTCAACGTATTGTTGTCAAAAGGAAACAGAGTCGTTACGCTTTCCAACCCTTCATTACCAAATTCTGTACCACTGCTCACTCTGTTTCTCTCTCTCTTTTTCTCTCTGTCTCTCTGTCTTTCTCTCTCCCTTCCATCAACTTACCTCCAACTGAGCTGCACCTCCACCTCTCACTCTCCCTCACCTTCTGCTGCAACTGTATCTAAAGGTTTTTCCCTCCACCTTCCCTTGGATAAGATAAGACCAACTAAAAAATTTTCCTTGTATTTCCTTTATAGCAGTTTGTTCTTTTTAGTAAACCATAATGAGTGACGTAATACATGAACATTGATTTGTAAATGTAAAATGATCGTCGGTGTTCAGAAATCTGGTGTAGGTTTGATATATTGTGTTCTTGAGGCCTAAAGCAAGCATACATACAGCCATGAGCCTACGCCAGTTTGTAAGCCGAGCGCTGATTGGCTGTTGATTTGTGTTCACTAGGAATTCCTTGTTAGTCTTTCTGTTTTATATTGTTGTCGTAAATAAGGTGTTGAATCCTATATCAAAGGCAATAATAATATTAAAACTCAAACCTATCATAAAACAATAAGTTTCCAATACATAAAGAATTGCATTAATTCATTGACCGATCTATTTAATTATTAGAATCCTTAATTTTTGAACGATACACTTGAATTTTGAAGTAATAAACATAGTCATATAAATGTAATAAACACGTAATGAATATCGTCAAACAGTAACAACATAACACGAGGGAGCTATGAACACACGATCGTAAGGTGACAGTACTCGGCTGACAGATCCTCGTAGTGTGATGCTGTTGGTCTGACTCTTAAGAAACAGACTGTAGTGAAGAGTGTTAGTGTTAGGTTAGGTTAGTGTCTCCATCAACGTATCAAGTCTGTAGTGTTAGTGTTAGGTTAGGTTAGGTTAGGTTAGTGTGTCCATCAATGTATCAAGTCTGTAGTGTTAGTGTTAGGTTAGGTTAGGTTAGGTTAGTGTGTCCATCAATGTATCAAGTCTGTAGTGTTAGTGTTAGGTTAGGTTAGGTTAGGTTAATGTGTCCATCAATGTATCAAGTCTGTAGTGTTAGTGTTAGGTTAGGTTACTGTCATCACCTGTGTCTTGTGTTTGGCCGTCTCCATACACCTAGCTATTATATGTGAAACTGTACGATGCATTTTGAGTAGAGAGCAAAAGTATCGATTATTATTATTATTACTATTATTATTACTATTATTATGGTTATTATTATTCGTGGTAATAGTAGTATTTTTTCATCATTATCGTTGTTAATATTATTGTTATTTTCGTGAGCACCATCACCACCAAAATCGGCAACACAAATTTATTTTAGTTCTCCCTTTTACTTTATAACACTCTTTACATACTCTCTTCCGCCTCTCCTCCTCCTCCTCCTCCTCCTCCACCTCCATCTCCACCTCCACCTCCACCTCCACCTCCACCTCCTCCTCCTCCTCCTCCTCCTCCTCCTCCTCCTCCTCCTCACACACACACACACACACACACACACACACACACACACACACACACACACACACACACACACACACACACACACACACACACACACACACACACATTGTACACTCACATTTCGCAGTGTTGAGTGACTGAGGCGTCAATGGTGGTGGTATCAGTAGTCGTAGCAGCAGCAACAGCAGCAGCAGCAGCAGCAGCAGCAGCAGCAGTAGTAGTAGTAGTAGTAGCAGTAGTAGTAGTAGTAGTAGTAGTAGTAGTAGTAGTAGTGATGGTAGTAGTAAGTATTGAGAGCAGCCGTCCGACGTAAATCTAAATAGTAACTAAGGTGATAAGTTCCTTCACTTCCCGGGTTCGCCTCGCTTCCCTTGTATCACCTGTTCCGTGTATCAGCGTATCGGGCCGGCCCTCAGCGATTCACGGAAGGCACTAACCCTTCCTGTGCATGGGTGGGGCCAGGTGTGTGTGTGTGTGTGTGTGTGTGTGTGTGTGTGTGTGTGTGTGTGTGTGTGTGTGTGTGTGTGTGTGTGTGTGTGTGTGTGTGTGTGTGTGTATGTGTGGTATTTTCTTAATAATAGGGATGGTAAGAATTAGGAAAGAAGTAAGAATAATAAAAAGAAGATAAGATGATAATTATTATATTGATAATGGTTATAATACTGATAATAACAATAATAAACATAATAATAATAATGATAATCAAATATTTTCATTCTAGCCGTGATTTTCATATAGATAAATTATATCTAGCGCTTTTGTCTCATTATAAATGTTGAATGCATTGTTATAAAAGTCAAGGATATTTGTTTAGCATGAACGTTTATTACGGAAGCCATGTTCAGAAGTATTAAATCATAATATTTTCTAGGAAAGTCACTTATTTGTGACGTATTATAGTTTCCATTAACTTACGAACTACGGATGTGAGGCTGATTGGATTGTAGTTAATCGGTAGTGTTATATCTCTCTTGTTTTGTATTTCCTGATTTTCAAGCGTCGAGGACTCTTCCAGAACTTAAGATTCTATTGAATGTTATCGCAAGACGTTTACTGAATTGATAATTGTTCTATTTTAAAACTTCCTGTGCAATGCAATCAGGAGTTTAGTTTAGTTTAATTTCATCAAGTGGTTTAGTTACTGCACCTTAAGTAAAGTGACAATACACTCGCTTTAATGAAGGAGAAGAACGAACAAAACTATACTGTATCTCTTGTTTTTTGTTCACATATCCTGATGCTAAAGACGAAGTGACT
>JAXIVD010003019.1:20000-50818 GCA_036785275.1 Cancer borealis
CCTCCTCCTCCTCCTCCTCCTCCTCCTTCTCCTTCATCTCAATCTATACCTCTTTAGTCATGCTTTGTATCTTCCTGTTCCTCCCTTCCTCTTCCTCCTCCTTTATTGTGTTGAAATGCTTAACAAGATTCATGAAGAAGACATTACCTAATTTGTCTTCCTTTCCCTGGTTACACTGAGGCTTCTTATCCGCCATCTTACTATTCCCTTCCTCATCTTCCTCCTCCTCCTCTTTCTCCTCCTCCTCCTCCTCCTCTTCCTCTTCCTCTTCCTCTTCCTCCTTCTCGTTTCCCTTTTTTCTCCTCTTTATCAGTCAGTCAGCTAGTCAATTAATAAGTCAGTCAGTCAGTCAATCAGTAAATCACCAATTAACTAATTAATCAATCAGTTAGTCAGTCAGTCAGTCAGTTAATCACGAAGGAAGGAAGGAAGGAAGGAAGGAAGGATGGATGGAAGGAAGCAAGGAAGGAAAGAATAAATGAATGATAGTAGGAAGTGAGGAAAGAAGGAAGGAAGGAAGGAAGGAAGGATAGTAGGAAGGGAGGAGGGATGAAGGAAGGAATGAAGTGAGGGATGAAGGAAGGCAACAGGTGTGTGCACTAATTAGCGAAACACCTTTACCACACAGGTGTACTTTGCCAGATGAAGCATAATTGATTAGTGTTGTTGGAGCTCATATTGACAGTTTGGTGGTGGAGTTCTCTCTCTCTCTCTCTCTCTCTCTCTCTCTCTCTCTCTCTCTCTCTCTCTCTCTCTCTCTCTCTCTCTCTCTCTCTCTCTCTCTTCATTCCCAGTCATTAGAAAGTTGACTAAAACACGACTTTATCCCAGAAGGTTTTGCAAAAAATATCCTTCCTCTCGTCTTAATACAGATACCTGCCTTACCATCACCCTTAAGTTGTATAATCACTCAACAACCTTTGGGGGTGAGCATAGCAAAATGTTTCCAAATTTGATAACAGATGGTCGTCATGGCGCGGCTTCAGGGTTCGAATACTTCCCCGTGGAGCTTCGAGGCGTGGTGTTGGGCTTGGTAGGGAGGTGAGGAGAGTGGAGGATGGACGGGAAGGCTTCACTCCTCCATCCATCAGGGAAGGCGACACATTCTTCCTTAGGTAAGCTGGGTGTCGTGTTACAAGTGTTGGGTGTTAGCTTGGTAGGAGTGACGATGTGTTGTGGTATATACAGTGACGGTGTTTTTATAGTGATAAGTTTGAGTTTATTGGTAACTAGAGTTTGTGTTAGTGATTTCATAGTGACGTTGGTGTAGTTACGTAAGTGATACAATGTTATGTTCGTATTTATTTAATTTAGGTATGTTTACGTACCATGCAGACGACCACGTTTTCTTTCATCATAAGGATTTGTTGTTTTGGTTACTAGATCGCATATTAAAGATTAGGGAACTAGTAATGATTAGCACTTTACTAGCTGACTAATTACTGGTGTTACTTCGCAGTCTGAAATAGCTTCGTCTATAATTCATCCTATTTATGAAGTCTTGAACATTTACATCGCCTATTCTATAAATCAGGTTGTGTTGGAAGTGTAAGCTTGTTGGCTGGTGGTAATTAGGTGGTAATTAAGTGGATGTGTATAGGTAATTACTGTTACGTAGTGTATTGTTGGGTGGGTGGGAGTGGGTGGTAATTTTAACTTTTGCGTTTGAATTCCCTAAAAATATTTGTTCGGGAATTAGTCACGCGTGAGTTTAACTTGTGTGGTGAAGTCTCTTTATGTATTAGATTTATGATGGTGAAGAGCTCGTTCGGTGTTGTCAACGAATCTGTATTAAACACGTGTGGCTGTGAGTGTTTGTTTATTGAAAGTTCAGTGAATATAGTTAGCGTTTAGGTAGTGTGAAGGTTTGAATATGTGGTTTATTGTATATTACATAAATTTCCTGTACTATCGTTTGTTATACTTAATTTTTTTTACGGCGGCGCAGGAGTCCCTTGTCTTAAGGTACGAGGGTATAGATGCGTGAGGGCGGCAGCGGGCAGGGCGTGATGCGTCTCCTGCAGGTACTGACGGCGGCGGTGATGGTATCTGTGGTCACTTCTAGAAAGGGCTACGAGTTTGAGGCTCTCTTGGACAACCTGGAATCTATGAAGGACAACGACCTTTATAAACTACTAGAGCAGAACGACTTGAATGGACCGAAACACCACTTTGATCTGTCGCCCTTCAAAATACCTGAGGTGAGGGTGAGGGATGCCTTTGAAGTAAATATATGGGTGAATGTTGGTACGGGTGAATGGGTGATTAAGTTACACCCATTATATATTCAGAGTAAATATCCCCTCCCCTGGAAATAACTATCGCTAATCCACGTAAACTAAATATATACCCTATACATTTAGCTCAAAAGTTATGTAGGTGCCTGAAATCCTCCACACATTCACAACACTCACTAGTTCTGTTCTAACCTCTTGTTTTCGTCCTCGGGTTGGCCAGCTGCGCTCAGTCCAAGATTTCCTGTACGCTGCTGAGTATATATTGGACAACAACCAAGTGAAGATAACCAAGGACTTCACGGAGCAGACACGACAATACTACAAGGGTGAGTGACTAGGATGAAGGGGAGGGTGTGAAGGTGACTAGGTAGAGGGAAGGTGATCACGCTTAAGGGAGTAATGATAGTGAAGGGTAAGGGGAGAGTGTAATAAATATAAAAATGCAGTGAGGGTGATCGATACGGATGAGAGGAATGGAAGGGTGTTGAGAGGGTGAGGCGATGGTGAGGTGACAAATTAAATTTAGGTGGTGGTGAGGGATATGGTGGTGGTGGTGGTGGTGGTGGTGGTGGTGGTAGTAGTAGTGGTGGTGGTGAGGTGGTTGCAGCGGGTGATGGATGAACCTGCAAGAGGGTAGTGGGAGGGAGGACTTCTATAAATCAGGTGACGGGAGGTAATACGTCACACGGAGGAGCACAATAGGCCTGGATGACTGAATGGGAGGACTGGTTGGAAGCTAAGGATGGAACGAGTGGAAGAGCTGTCTGGTAGGTCTGAACAGTGAGGGAGGTGGGGGGGGAGAGGCTAGTTATGGAGTAGGTTGAGTGATTTTGACCCAGGAAGGAGGAAGTTGTAGAAAGGTAGTGTTGTAGTGTAGGAAAATTTAGGGAGAAAGGACAATGGTGGCAACGATAAACTAGTGTGAAGAGATAGGATGAGGGAGGGAAGTCTCCTTGTGTATGTGGAGAGGGTGGAGGAGGCGGGGCAGGGGCAGGGGCAGGGGCAGGGGCAGGACTGTCTCTGAATTGGTGCTCCGGTCCTATTAGTTGGGGAAGTAATGCAATATCGTGGTTCTGGCAGAGCTGAGTGAAACGGAGGGACGGCAGCCTTGTAATGGGTGGTGGTGGTGGTGGTGGTGGTGGAATAGAGGAATATATAAAATCGCTGAGTACCAGTGATTAAGACTTGGCGGTAACTAGCTTTAAAACTCTCTTACTTGGTAGTTTCGTTGAGTAATAATTAGTCTTAAGTCTTCATCACCGCGACTTTGTTATATTAACTAACTACAAAAGAGTAGTAGTTAACTAAAGATGAACAAAGTAGTGAAGGGAAAAGTTAGTATTATCAGCAATTAAAATTAATTAGCGAAGAGTGAAGATTATATAAAAAGTGAATCTTGGCACTATGATCAATCGATGATAATCTTTGATAATTTACCGTAGTTTAAGGTGTCGTGGAAGAAAAACTAAAGTACTGCCATTTAGGACTTGTATTGTTGAAAGTTGACACCTGTGTAAGTAAATGTTAAATAGTGTTATATACATGGTAGTATACAAGTGTGTTAAGTAGGGTTCTATTATTTTCAGATGTTCAGAACGTGAGGTCAGTGATGGTGACCAGCGCTCCCTTGGTGACCTTGACCTTGGGTGACTCTGCACCTTCCTCTGACTGGATGCTGCAAGTGACTGGCCTCCACCTCCACACCCACCACGCCTCCACCTACCTCCTCCTCGGCAGCCACAGGTGAGAGGCAGCCACACCCTCCCATGATTGGTTGTGGGCCTCGCGTGCCAACCAATCGACTGTCTTGGCTTCTATTATTGGCTTCTATTTTTGGCTTCTGTAGTGTGACGTGTCTAGGAAGGTGATGTATGGTAGGAATAGTGTTTAGGATCACTTTCACGTTAACAATGCATGTCATTTTAAGGTGGTTATTATATTTACAACCAGGAGGATTGATGGTAATAGAGGTTGATTTTGTAAGCATGTTATCCCTCCTCCTATTAATCGATCACCTTCACTGTTCCTCCTTGACCCACGCCCGTATTACCGCCCACAGGAGCAGAGAGCAGCGCCTGGTGATGTGGTCAAAGCAGAGTCACACTCTCAAGACACTCGCAAGGTTTCAACTCACTGACGTCAGCATCGATAAGGTGGACAGGATAGCGGTGAGTGTGGGTGTGTAGGTGGGTGTGGGTGTGGTTGGAGGTGTAGAAGGGTGGATGGAAGTAGAAGTGCGTGAGTATTATTTAACTCTACTCTCCTCCCTTCCTCTTCTCTCTCACTTCCTCCTTTTACTTTCCTCTTCTCCTTTCCTCTTCTATTCTTTATTGAATATTGAGTTACTGCTCCAGGTAACTTATTGAATTTCTATTATTATGTTTAAATTTTTCAATTTTGAGGGAATTTAAAATTGCTCTACCCAGGTTGGATGTTTATGGAAGTTGTACTGAATAAGAGTTTCATATTCGTGCAGCTGACAGTATATTGGTTGTAGAAGAGACTTTACTTGTAGGATTAAATTCGTAGTGTATAGAAATAATTAACTTAAATGTATAGATTTAAAGTATTTATTTAATATCCCCTAATTGGATAATGGGTACTTAAAATTTCAACGGTTTAATAAAATTTTTCTAATAACTTTACACTCTGCTAATTCTTCCATTCCTGAATCGTCCCGTTACTAAGACAGCTTCCTGATCACCTTTTCTCTTCCCGCCACAGACACACGAGCACGACGGTTACTTATTCATGGCTCTCAGCTCTTCACACTCCCGCTTGGTGAGCGTGGTGTGCCTCAAGCTAAGCACCAGCCACGTCATGATGCCTCAGGTCATCACACAGCGGGGCGTGGTGGGCGCACTACACATGATGAAGGCGGGCGGTAATCTGTTCTTGGTGGTGAGCGAGTCTCACTACACCACTAATTACGACGGCCAGGGGCGATCCGAGTGAGTAGTGGTGGTGGTGGGGGAGGGGGAGGGGGGGGGGGTGAGGTTGGTCCAAGGTAGAGGGGGTGAGGAGGGTATAGTGGGGGTGAGGGGATGGAAAGAAGTGTTGGTTAAATTAATACATAGGTGGCAGGTTGTGGCTCTAAGGGAGTGTGGGTGGACAGGAGCAGGACAGGTGTCGCGTGGGGTTGACTGCTGGTAGAGATGTAGTGGGGGATGTGGGTGAGGTTTGCTAGTGTTAATATGGGTGAAAAAAAAAATAGTATTGAGCCAGTTTTGCTTTATGGTGTTAGTTATACCTGAAGGTGGTAATTAGCAGCCTTTTCCTTTCTTCCTCTAGGCTGCACATGCTAGTGGGAGACTTTTTCGACCCGCTGGAGGACGTCTATTTCGATACCCCGGGCGTGAAGGACATAACCAGCTTCACTTCGCAGGGCAAACACTACATTGTCTTCGGAATGGAGAACAAAGTAAGTGTCCCAAGAGTAGCGTAGCAAAGTTAAGACTGTGGCTCTGTTAACTTCTTTATTTTGTTAAACTGAAGTCTTCGTCCCTTGGTTGGAAATACACGTGGTAAAAAGTACCTTCCACGGCCTTCATATCCTCCCCTCCTTCATTACAACGCTCCATACCAACCCATTTTTACTTGATACGGAAACTATTCAAATATAGAGCATAATAAGACTATATAACACCAATATCATTACTAACACTTTCCTTCTTCACGCGCTTAACACCTACAGGAAGGATCAAAAGTCTACACCCTACAAACCACAACTCCGACCTTTGCCTCGCACACAGACGGCCAGGTGGTGACCCTTAAATTCTTGCAACAATTCTCTGAGCGTCACGTGCAAAAAGTGGCTCATTTCCGTGACCAGGCTGACTTCAAGCACTTCATTGTGGTGCTGAGCAGGGTCTCCTCCTCTGCTGTCTATTGGTGGAATGGTGAGTATTCTAAGTTAGGTTGACACTTCCATCTAGCGCGACTTGCTGGATGGGGTTTTATCCATTGTTTTATGCTTTATTAATGGTAGTTTATGCACATGGTTACTAGTTGTTGGGTTCTGATTGACATCCTTCTCTAGGGACTCTTAGCTTTGTCGAGGTGGTTAATACTAGACTGGGTTAGTGATTCAAAGACCACTTCACCTCTATATACAACTACATACCACACTACGTTCGCTTATTTTACCCTCTTCCTGGTTTTGAGATCCTTGCGTTACTCGTTACTGCGAATTTTTACTAAAATTACTACCGAAAAATAATCTGACCAACAATGTAATGTAACCCATTTTTGACTTCATTCATCTTCTCCCTGGTTGTCTTGATTCATAGTGATTTATTTCGTAATTCACATCCGCCCCCTTCTCCCGTAACTTCTAACGTCCACTTTCATTAAACTTACAAGCTGTATCCATTCCACATAATTCCTCGCACCCACATGCACGCAAGGGTCTTGCATCGTGCCTGAAGCGCTAAGTGAAGGAGTGTTGCAGAGTTGTGTGTGTGATAATGGTGCGGTGTGATGTATGGCTCAGCAGCACCAGGACGAAGGGAAGAGTTATTTCGCAAGTGTGTTCTGACGATGCAGCGAGTTTAAGTTTTATGCGAGGTGAGGCGAGGTGAGGTGAGGCGAGGTGAGGTGAGGTGAGGTGAGGTGGGTGCATGAGAGGCAGTTTTGAAGCGGGAGAAGCAGTTTTGGTCGTAGGCAAGTTTTGATTTAGTATTGTAAGTTTGATTCGGTTTTAAAATTTATCTTTGCGAACTTTAATGGTTGTGTGTATAGCGACTTTGTGGTGCTGTGAGGAATGGGACGAAACGGCTTGAACATAAGTTTATTTGAGATTGAACGAGGAAGATGTAGGCAGTTGTGTAAGTCTCTAGTTTTTGTTTCTAGTTTTTTCCTTTAGTTCAGCTATTTCTTTTCTTTCTAACTAGCTTTTTTTCTTTAGGCAATAATTAGTCTAGGTAATTACATAGTTACGGAACCATTATAAAGTTTGGTAATGATTGTATAATGAGACTGAGACCTCTACCTCCTTGGCGTTCCTGGTCTCTAACGGACTACGGGATGACGAGATGCGGGTTAATTTCCTCCATAGCGGTAATTTCCTGTGTTGAGTTTTCCCCCTTCATATTTCACTCCCTGGTGGTGGTGCGGTGTCTTTAAAAGTTAGTGGTGGTGTCTGCTTCTATTGGCAGTGCTGTTCGTTGTTCCTCTTGACATTTTGTTCACTCTTGTTCTGTTCAGCTTGTTATTCATCCTTGCATTTTCATCCTTGCGGTCTTCCTCTCCTTTTCCTCTTAGCCTATTCCGCTCTTCATCTTGCCAGTTTGCGCTTTCCTCTTGGTAGTTTCTCTTTCCTCCTCCTCCTCCTCCTCCTCCTCTTCCTCTTCCGATAACCACTCGTCGAAACCAATGGATTAATAATTTGTTCCCTGACCGTGCACACTTTTCCTCAGATCACCGGCTCATCAAGTGGCAGACGTTGGAGGTGCACGGTGCCCCTGGTGTTGGCTCCCTCGCCCTGCTGCCGCTGCCGAACTTCGAACACCTGATCTTCGCTTCGGCCGGGGTGAGTCTCAACGCCCTTAACGAGTTTTCCTCCACCTTCTCGCCAAAGTTTCCTCTTTCCATAACACGTTTTTCCTATTACTTTATATTATCTCCTAGTTATCCCTCTCATGGCTTTCTTTGGTTTCTGAAATAATAAGGTCAATATTGTTTGTTTCGTCACATTTTACTTTATCTTTCATTCCAGTTTCCTTTAATTTCTGTTCTCTGCACTTCCTTTTATTTTTCTCCTTACTCTTCGTTCAGTCCTGCTCCTCCCAAACTGTATTGACGGATGCTCACCATGTCTTCCTATTTTTATTTTTATTTTATTTTTGAAACTTCGTGTATCGTACCAACCTGAAACATAAAAGTTTTCTCTTCCTTGAGACTTTGTTTATCTTCCTCAACAAACATCACATAAAAATATCTTAATTTGATCGTAAATATGTTTTTCAGTTTTCTTCGGCTTTTGGGAATTCGCATTTGCTGCTTTTCCTTCATAAATTGGATTTGCTCTTAAAGGTATTGATTATAGTTTGTGCCGCTTGAGGCAAGACTACTTGGGTTACCTGTGTTGGCGTGGTTATGGCGTTCCAGGAAGATTCTTTGTATCCTCACCGTGAAGAACGCGAGCTAGGAATGATGACTGTTATGATCTTAATATTGAGGGATCGGTGTGGGAAATGTGGAGTGACTTGTAACAGCAACTGGATTCATTTAAGGCGACGTGCAGGGGTGCGGAGCCACGTCTTGTCACTTCACTTGATGCAGACCTTGCTATCAAGATTTAAATTTATACAAACTGACTTCTAAGGAGGAAAGTTTGGTATCCTTGGCGATGTTTACCTAAGAGTCCTCAAGGGTAATAGTGTTGTCTGGGCCTTGAAGGGAACGCAAAGGCAATCTTATGTTATTTTCTACCGGTTTTTATTTAATTTGCTTGAAAAAAAAATTACTTGTTTGCATCGGAGCGAAGATAATGGAAGTTGCTGTTATCATTTTCCATCAGACACTATTTCTATTTGTTTTCCTTTTGCTTTCGCGGTCTTGCTGTCTAAACCACAACACTTGCCCTACATCACTTTCCGATATCTTCCACGCTGTATAAATCGGTCATCTATTCCACGTAACACTCTTCTCTCTCTCCTTCCAGCCTAACATCACCATCTACACTGCCCAACCCACCGGCACACACCAGCCTTCCTTCATCGTGGCCACCGCCTGCGACTCCGTCCGTGACATGAGCGCCTCTATGCTGGGTACAGACTATTTACTGGTGTACGTGTGTGAAGGTCCCGTTAACAGGCTGGAGGCGAGACTGATACACGTGGAGGATCTGATGGAGGGTGAGTGGATGGAGGGTGGGTGGGTGGAGGGTGGATGTGTAATATGTGAACTTGTGATACGTAAGATTGTAAGGTGGAGGTTAGTAGTGGATTCTATCGAGTCTGTAGTGACGTGAGGGAAGGTGACGTCAGAGGTTATTGGCTAAAAAAAGTAATTGATCAAAATATGAAATGATCCAGATGAAATGTTTTAATGTTTTGATGAAAGCTTGTACGGTTTGATGTAGTTAAAATTCATGGGTGTTGCCTTCATGGAAGAGGGGAAGGGAGGGGGAGGGGGAGGGGGAGGGGGAGGGAGGGGAGAAGGAGTGTTCTGTTAAAAAGTTATTTTGAGCAAGTTAATTAAGGTTGTTGGTGTGTGAATGTGATGGTGCTGGGAACGGTTTGATCTGTGTAGACATGCGATGATATTGTTTGTTGCGCCAAATTAATGTTTACACGGTAATGTGAGTGTTTGTGGAATTATATCTATAATTTAGACCCGAGCAGGATTTTGTGGGGCATTACAGACTTCAAATTAGGCTCTGGTTCACTCTAGCCCTGAAGGGAAAAAGAGGGAAGAGGTAGAGAGGCCCGACTTGATTCTTAATTCCATACCTCTTGCGTGCTGATTCCTCGTCCTTCCACAGGCACTAATGAACAAAGTCTGCTCGCTTCCTGCCTGGACGACCTGCGTGTTGTGTTGGACTCCAGGAAGGACACGGTGGCCATCCTGCAGCACGTGGTGGACACTGATGCACTAATGACTGTTGACCACCCGCAGGTACGTTGAGCTTAATGGTAACTGTTACAGGTGAAGGAAAGGGTCACAGTAATTCGGTGTTCAATATCTCTATGCTTATCAATGCCATGGATTTAGGTATG
Source organism: Cancer borealis (assembly GCA_036785275.1). Classification (NCBI taxonomy): domain Eukaryota; kingdom Metazoa; phylum Arthropoda; class Malacostraca; order Decapoda; family Cancridae; genus Cancer; species Cancer borealis. The sequence goes on from JAXIVD010003019.1 coordinate 29,959, forward strand.
CGTTTAACCATCAAAATCAGATCCACTCCTTTAAGTCTCTTAACCGCACTTCATCAAACTGTGTGCGGCGTTTTAATTCCCTGTAAACCGTACTTGATTACATAAAAGATGATAATGACCAAAGACATACCCTTAACCTCCACTTCCATGTTCTTCGTTCCCCTTCCACCCTATTTTCCCTTCTACCTGTGATGCAATATCAGGTGTGGAGCGGAGCCATCACTGTCTCTGAGGTGACGGTGGAGCTGACCTCGTCCCTGCAACACACTGTGGTCATCCCGCCTGGAGATGGAGTAAACGGCAGTATGAGCGAGTACGCGGCTTTGATAACGAGGCTGCAGGTGAGGTGGTGGTGGTGTGTGGTGGTGAGGAATGGTGAAAGGGGTTGTGAGGGGTGGTGGAAGGGGTTGTGTGATATAAATGATCTCCCTTCGCCTTTATTACCTTATATTCTTCCGTGTTCTTTGTTCTCCCGTCCCATCAGGCATTCATACCTTAGGAGTTCCTTAAATAGTTCCCTTTGTTGGCGCCTTTCCGTCTTGAGTGAACGATCCTTGAACGTTGTGTCCACTCCATTGAAAGTCATAAATCCTCTTTTATTAATCTTTTCTCTACGCTTCACTGATTGTCTTCAGCTTTCTTTAGTTTTTTTTCTTTCATACTTTCATTTATTTAACGTAGTGATTTCAAGTGAACTAGAAATAAAGTTGCATGACCGGAATGGTTTTTGTACGGAAATCTTGAGTAACCAATTCATAATTTAAGATACAAAGTAGTTGCTTAAGCGTATACATTTAAATTGCTCCTGCATTTATACATATAATTAATACTCTTCCGTGTATATGAATTACGTAACCATAATATTAAACTTGCCGGATTGAAATAGGTCTTAGGGGTAGAGCCAAGAAGAGTTATCCAGGTGACTTCCACTTGGACTGACGTCTTCACCCTCGTGTTTCAGGGTGAGGTGAGTGGCGTGCAGGCCGCCCTTGGCTCCGTCCTGTACTACACCGGCGCACAGACCATCACTAACCCGGTCTCTGTCGCCTCCCTCGTCGCCAAACACGCACACTTCGACGTGGTCTCGGTTAACAAGGTAGGATGGTTTGGGACATTATTGTAGTGGCAGATTTAAGGCTTCATAATAGGATTTTTACACTAATTTCACTTTTTTTTTTTGCATTTTCCAGTATTTTTGTTGGTGAATTTAGTGTCGAATGAAATTAAGGATATGAAAAGAGATTAAGTTATTTTTATTATAATATTCTTATTTTTGTACTTTGTCCTTGTTTTAGCTCCATGGTGTGTCCTTGACTAGCCTGGCCAATGAAGTACTACTGGACGGGCCTCACCAGACCATCACGGGACACTGGCAGCTGCAGCAACTCACGACCCAGAGAGTCACCACCCGCAGCCAACACCAACACGCCACTATCAACGGCGTCTTGACCTCAGGTGAGTGGCGGTACGGTGATGCAGGTAACGAGGCACGTGTATGTATAAGGTTACGGCGGAAAGAAATATTAGTGTGATGCGAGTACAGTCACAAACAAAGTAGCGTACAGAAGGCGCCTCGACATGAACTGTGTAATATTCGCTTATGTAGACTTGCTATGAAAATTTATCATATACAATGGAAACTCGTTATGGCAAAAACTGCAGGTAAATGTGTGGCAGCATTACTATTGTGGGAGGCAGTGGGGTCTGGTAAGGGCGGAGAGAGAATTCTGGAAAAGTTTGGTGTATCGCGGGGCGCACGTTGAGGCGGAAGTCATTAAAAGTTTGGAAGGGATCTGATACTTCGCTTTGAAAATGTAAATCGCAATAAACTTACTTTGGTGCTTCATGAATAGCGACTCGCGGCTCGCCTTGCCTTCACCACCAATCCCACTTGTTGCTGTGCTTGTTGGTAGTCCGTGTATGTAATGATGGTTTAGTTGTCTGGTTTTTACATTAAACTTTTGGTGAATCTTCATAACTGTAGCTTTAATCGTTCGTCTACAGGGCTGGTAACTGACTGACTGTTTCATGTTTCTCTAAGATTATTCGTTGCTTTAACACCTCGGTCATTTAATCATTCAATGGCAACAATTCAAAGTTTTTCAGGTTCAATCCCTTCCACTTCTCTCCTTTCTCTCATTCCCTTCCACACTTCGTAGCAGCCTCTCCTTTCTCTCATTCCGTTCCACACTTCGTAGCAGCTGTCCCTAACCTCCCTAATAATTCCCTGGCCCTTTCCACCTCTCCTCCATGGCAGACTTCATGCGGCGCAGCGCTGCAGACCAGGTAGTGACGGGGCGACACAACTACCACCGCATCTCCGCGGGACGCATCTGTCACACCTACTGCGACCAGAACTTGCCAATCCTGGTGAACGGCATCGACACCTCCACCATCGTGACGCAGGGCGCTGATGTCACCTTCACCGCCAGGAAGACTTTCAACAAGGTGGTGGTGCGGGAGACTTTGGACGCCGCCACCATTAACGGGGTGAGTGTGGCGTTGTGCAGGGCGAGAGTCCTTTAAAGTTTTTGGTATAAATGGATCAAGTGTGGATTCTCTACTTTTTGTAAATTACTTGCATATAAATTTGAGTTGTAAAAAATCCTCATTTGTTCACCCCAGTTTCCTTCCTTCCCCCAGATGTCCCTCGCCCAGGTGCTGAGTCGGGTTGTGTTCACGGACGTGGGCGGAATACAGGTGCTTTCAGGGCGCCACACCATTCGGCAGCTGGCTGTGGGCGGCAACCTTGTCGTGGACTCGGTGAACGGTATCAACGTGATGGATCTGGACAAGGCTGTGGTGAAGAAACACGGGGATTACAGCATTACAGGTGGGTGGTGGTGATGGTGGTGATGGTGGTGGTGATGGTGGTGGTGGTGGTGGTGGTGGTGGTGGTGGTGGTGGTGGTGGTGGTGGTGGTGGTGGTGGTGGTGGTGGTGGTGGTGGGAAACTTTGAGCTAGTTAATAATTGTTTTTAGGAACTGAAATTGTGACTGTACCGGATCACAAACCACAAAATAAATCTTAGTGTGTCATGAATATATGTTTTGAACTGAATTGCAGATGACTAACTTTAGATTAACTCTTGGATTTGGATGCCATTAAAGAAAATAAAAACTTTCCCTCTCCAGGTTCTGTGACATACAAGAGTAACTTAGTGGTGCAAGGATCCATGGAGGTGCCCAGTGTGAACGGCGTACCTTGGGGTGAGCTGGTGCCCCTCAACGAACCACTACACATCACCGGCTCCTACACCTTCGCTAAAGCCACCATCTTCGCCGCCCTACGTTCCGACAACATCAACGGCGTGGACTTGAGCGAAGAGGCGGTGCGGCTCGACATGGACCAGAACATACAAGGTGAGGGAGGAAGGGCGAGGAGAGTCTAATAACTAATTGTGGGATAAAGCATCATTGCATAACTTGATCCAGCTAATGCAGTGAAACATGGTTGTAGAAATAACCATAGGAAATATTGCACAAAGAAAGTAAAGTGATTTATGTCATGGTCTCCTGTTGTCATTTATTCTTGTCCTTAATGTGTAATCCTTCCTCCTCATCCTAGGTCGCATTAGGATCCTTGAGTCTGTGCGGGTGACTGGCTCGGCGGGTGTACGTTTGGGTGAAGGAGTAATGGTGAATGGTATCGACCCCTCTGAGGTAGCTGCCGGCGGGAGCATGGGTGGAGGCGGGGGTGGAACAACGATCATAGTGGAGCACGAGCTGAAAGTGTCGTCCATGCTGGTGGGTTCTGAGTGGGTGGAGGGTGGATGCGGTGGGATTTTGAAGGGCGGGGCGTTGATTTACTCAATAGACTGACTTATAGATCATCTGAATCTTTTAAGGTTCGTAATTCTACTTTACTCGTAACCTTTGTGCTGATATTGCATTGTGTTTGCGTTTCTGTAAAAATATCTTCATAGGTGTACATTTTTGTGGTCTTCTCTACTACAGGTGAACGGCAACGTGGTGATCTCTTCCATCAACGACTTCAACTTGAGTGACTTGGAGCGGCTGTTCTGGCGGAAGTCTGTCGCGCAGGATATCAATGTTGCAGTGCAGATAAGGAACGCGATCTTCAAGTAAGTGTGAGACGCGACGCCTTCATGTAGTTAAGAAATTTATTTAGGTTGGATTACATGCTTTAGTTTGTATGTTACTTACGCCTTCTTTGTTGTCAGGGGCGGCGTGGAAGGTAGCACGTTGAACGGTCACGCCATCACAGACTACCTAAGACGCGACGCCCACCAGAGGATTACAGGACGGTACAGCTTCCAGGTAAGGATGCTAAGGTGGTGTTGGTGTACAGGCGATACATTGATTATTATTTTTTTCTTTTTGTAGGTTTGTTTTTTAAGCTATTCAGTAAAATTGACTTTATTTGTTCCATTTAAATTCAAATCGTCAAACCTTATCTGCCTTAATATAAATCTTCTCAAACTAACCACTCTTGTACTTACCGCGTAGCGCCACGTGGAGGTGCGCGGTGACCTGGTGGTAGCACATGGCAGGACCGTGTCTGGTGTGGACGTGTCAACGCTGCCCGACCGTGTGGTGACTCTGAACACCCAGCAGACCGTGAAGGGGGAGGTGGTGAGTGCCGCAGCGAGGGGAAGGGTGGATGGCGGGTCGCCTTGGGGTGGCGAGGGGAAGGGAAGGGATCTTACTCAACGCTTCAGGGTGGAGGGGAAGGATGGAAGGTGGGAGGCAAGGCATAGTGCAGTGTAAGATTAGTGTCTACTCTATAGTGCGTTTATAATGATGTATAGTCTTTATTTTGTGTGGTGGAGGAGGATGGAAGGCATAAGACAGCAGGTTGAATGACTGCGGTAAGGAGACGTTAGTGTGGTAGGGAGGGAGAGGGTGTGGAGGGAGGGCAGGGGAAGTACAGCAGGAAATAAGAGGGAAAAAGACGGGAGAAGAACTTGTATTTTAGTGGACAGAAAGCGTCTAAGAGTCTGATGGAAGGTGAAAAGTTGTCCACCAGTCATACAGAACTTGTCAAGGAGAAACTGGCTGTGGGCGAAGCTGGTCCAAGTTTTCTTTAATATTAGTTTGTGGTGAAGGGCGGAGAGTGCGTCGGGGAGGTGAAGACCAGGCAGGGCGAAGGTCTATAGGATGTGTGTTTGGAAACCGACTTTGTGATAGGAGTATAGTGGTTATGAGTGTGATGGGTTAGGTTGGTACTGATGGACAGATGGTGAGACTTGGTGACTAGTAGTAGTGACTGGAAAAACCCATTGATGCCATAACAATATAGGTAGTTTTGTAGCTTGTCATAACAGTTGAGTATACATTTGAGTGAGTGTTGGGTGACTCTTCAGATCTTCACTGGACGGGTGACTGTGGTGGGTGACGCGGACGTGCAAGGCGACTTCATTGGAGTGAACATGTTATCACGTGCGCTCAGGCTGGACCAGACCATCCCACACACAGGTGAGCACTTGCAGGAACACTCCCGCTTGGCTTGGTTCAATCACGATTCCTTGCCGCTATTATTCACTTTGGTTTGAATAATTTAGTTTAGGTGACTTCAAAGTTATTAATTGTCAGAAATCATGCATAAAATGTCTAGAAATTCCTGTAACCTTAGTGGCAATGGACTAATTATTGGAACTTTTAATCTACGAGCCACAGGTCACTTGAAATTCGTGGGCAAGACCGTGATGGGCGCCCTCCAGGTCACCGGTTCCGACGTGACCTTAACGACGCTCAACGGCCTGGACGTGGCGGCAGCGGCGGCTGACCTTGTGTTGGTGGACCAGGACGCCACCATCAGGGGGGGCGGAGGACTCCGACTCTCCGGGAACGTGAACAGTGAGTCTCGTTCAACTTGTGTTAAATTCTCAGGATTAGGAAATGTACTCCATAATAATTTAATTGCAGTTCCAGAAATTACTTAGTTAAGTTTTTTTTTATGTAGATAGGTTTAATTACCAGTCTTCTTAATCTGTAGTCTTGGATTTATTAAGTATTTATTATTATTTAAACTTGACCAACTTAAACACGCTCTTTTTCCCTCCAGTCCATGACCTCCGCGTGTCTGGTCACATTGACGGCGTAGACTTTACCAGCATGGTGTCCCACGCCCTTCGCACCAACTCCCGCACCCGGCAAGTAGTGTCTGCGGCGCTCACAGTGGAGAAGAACGTGCACTTCGACTACGCGCCAACCCTCGCACGGGTCAATGGCGAAGACTGGGTCACGCACCTCGGCAATGTAGGTTGAGAGGTGTGACTTGTTTGTTGGGGTGATGGTGTGGGTTGATAGGGTGATGGTGTGGTATTGTTGGGGTGATGGTGTGTTGAGGTGATTGATTTTAGGTAGTGTCTACTTGAGTGGTGTGGGGAATGGTGTTTTTTCTCCGGGAATGTATGGTGCATATATAGTGTATTGAAGTATGTGTAGTGTAGGTACAGGAATATGAGTGTCCTTACCTGCTGGTGTGATAAAGAGTAATGACTTCTTAAACATAACCTTAAAGTTAAATGAACCTTCCCTACCTGTAATCCCTTAATAACTTTCCCAGGTGTACTTTACTAATTAATCTTCCTCACAGGTGGTACAAGGAGGCCAGCAGGAACGTATACAGGGCAGGAAGCTATTTGTGGGCGGCCTGCGTGTGATGGGTAACTTGCAAGCCAAACGTATCAATGGAGTGTATCTTCGCGCCTTGGCTGCACGCATCCTTCGAAAGTCCTTGAAACAGGTGATCAGCGCCCATTACACCTTTACCAGCGATGTGACGGCAGGTGAGTGACTGGAAAGGGAGTAAAGTTGATGATAGGGATAGAGCAGCATGGAAAGGGAAGTAGGAATTCATGGATAAATGGAGGAAGACCGTAAAGGGGGAAGGGAGAAAGAGGAAGCAAGGAAGGAAGGAAGGAAGGAAGGAAGGTAGTAAGGGAGAAAAAACTGGAAGGTGAAGCAGGAACGTGTCTAAAAAAGTGAGTTTCAGGAAATGGTTCAACTTATTCGTAGTGAGTTTGCAGTCAAGGGATTATAATTGAGGAGGAAGTGATAACGAGGAAGGAAATAGCATGGAGGGAGGTGTGGCTGGAGGAACGAGATTGGAATTAAGAGTGAAAAAGTGGTATTGACTTTAATGAATAATGGAAAGGGGAAGGAAGAGAGGAAGGGATGTGAGTTTAAGGAAGACCGAGTGAAGGAAAGTATGTAGAGATTGTAGGAAGGAAGGAAGGAAGGAAGGAAGGAATGGAGAGCAGCAATTGTAGGATGGGAATTGGTGAAGGAAGGTGAAGGAAGGTGAAGGCTACTCCTACACTGCAGTATTAAGTGGTCTTGGCCAAGGGTCTTTGCAACGTATTGAGGTTGGTTGATGGAATCCTATTAGAATCCTATTAACCTGGAGGCAGGATCTTTATTGCTTGGGAAGGAAATGCAAGCGGTAGTCTGTAAATTTGTGTATTTGAACCCACCATTTTTTCACTTCCATTCCACTTCCATCCTGAGAAATTTTAGTTTTTAATATTTCTTTACAAAATCTTATCTACATTTGGTTCCAGTTCACTTTCTGTACTTTTAATAAGATTCTATAGTAGTTAGTGTCTTTCATCCACACCTGAAAAGCACACCTGTCTAGCACACTTAACCCCTTCCCTTGCACACCTGAACCATACCTGCCATACTTACCCTTCCTTACCCCTCCCTCCCTCCCTCCTACCTATCACCATCCATCCTTACCTCCCTTCCTTCTTCGCCTTCCCCTCACCCGCCACTCCCCCCACAGAGGAGTTCTCGGCGCCTGTGATCGACGGCGTGAACATGGACGAGGTGGTGCTGGTGGACCAAGGTGGGGCGGTGGGCGGCACGGTCACCTTTACTGAAGATGTGTCCTTATTGGCGGGACTCACGGCGGACACAAACATCCTCGACTCGTGTGACTTTGGCCGGGTAGGTGGTGGTGGTGGTGGTGGTGGTGGCGGCGGCGGCGGTGGCGGTGGTCAGAATATATTTTTTATATTGCTTTTGTTTTTACTAGTTCCATTTCACTTTTTATTTCTATATTTACTTCGTTGTCATGACCTTGAGATTTATCAGTTTATTACTTACTACTACAATAAATTTCGTTGTGATTTGGGACTTAAAAACTTTAACTCAAAACTTTAAAATACAAAATAATCGTGTCTATTTGTAAACTTTGCCTCTCGTCCGGACTCACCCCACGTTACCTCCAGCTGTTAGGGTCCCACACAAACTTGACCTTCCCTTCCCCTTCTCCTTCCACCCTGCAGCTTAAGATGGACCCGATCCTTGGTGGGGGAGGACAAGCCTTGGTGGAGATGCCGATGGTGGAGATAGACACGCTAGTGGTGGAGAAGACTGCTTACCTCTCCTCCTCAGCCTCCATCGCATCCCACAACATGGATCTCCTGCATTTCCTCAATTCGTTGGTCCTTAAATCCACGGACCAGATAATTACAGGTAAAGGATGAGTGATTACCTGGAGGATAGTTTGGGATGCGTTGTTAGTTGGTCTGGTTTGGGTATTTATTTTGTCTTGGCTTTTTACTAAATCTATTGTTGGATGACCTGATTTAGTCGTTTGGTAGTTTACTCTCCTTGTATATTGATAGTTTTCTACAAAGCATCCTATAGTTATAAAGTTAATTCGTGGAAGGTTTAGTCATTATAAAAGTCTTCCATTTAGAATTTCCACGTAATTATATTTTCCCCACATCAGCTTCCAATACAAAGACTTTTAACCCCCTTTATCTTTCTCCCGGGGCAGCTAACGTGGACTTCAAGAATGACGTGCGTGTTGGGGAGATGCGAGCAGCGGTGGTTGACGGGGTGGATATAGAGGCGCTGTTCCGGCAGGCGGTGCTTCGTGGGGATGACATGGTGAGCAGCGGGAGGTCAGGTCAAGTCTTTCAGTTAGGAAAGTATCGATTATATATGAAAGTCTTGGTACAGATTTTAGTTTCATAGTTTTATCTTTGTGGGTTGTCTGTTTTAATTTTTTTTCTATTTCCATATAAGCATGAATGGCTTTGCATATAAGCGTTCAATATACACTAATTACAAGCGTACAGTTTGCGTGCACACCTGTTATTCATTCCAGGTGATTGAGTGCGACCTTCACCTGACTGAGGGGCTGCAGGTGGGCAGGCTGGAGGTGAAGGCAGGTGTGGGCGGCGTGGGCGGTGCTGGTGTGCTGCTGAACGGTGTGGACTTGTCTGAGGTAGCGAGGCGTGCTGTGCGGCGTGACGGAGGGACGTACGTGTTGCAGGGCCGTAAGGTGTTCACGGCAGGACTCAACACGTACTCACTCAGGACAGGTGAGCCGCCTTGCGCCTCCACCTTCAAAGTGTACAAGGAAGGAAAGGTGGTATTTGTTTTTATTTTCATTGTCTGCCTGGAAGGTAACTCCATTCGTTGACCATTAAGTTCTCATTATCCACGTATATCATTGTCTGCGTCAACACTTGTCACGCTTATTATTCACGCTTACTCACGCTTATTGTTTGTTCTAATTGTCTCTTGCAACTCTGGGTTTATTCCTTTACGTGCCCTGCAGCATATATTGCCGACGTGGCGGTGCGGGACATGGTGACGGTGGGCGCCGCCTCCAGCAGGCTGCCGCAACACCTGGTGTTCAGGGCGCCCGTCACTGTGCTGGGTGACCTTTGGGTGAGTGCGGCCTGTGGCGTATGGCTGTAGAGCGGTGATGGGTAATAAAGTACCCGTTAGCGAAGAATATTTCCATATTAGACTAAATTTGGGTTATTCTAATGTTAACGAAGCACTTTAATGTATAATTCTGCATCAGGTGTCCGGGCACGTAGACGGTGTACACTTGGGTCGCTTCTTCGCTGACAGGGTGAGGCTGGACGTTCACCAGACGCTCGCTGCAACCTACCACTTCGAGGCGCTCCGGATAGAAGGTGAGGTGTGACGCTGGCTGGTGGCGGCTTTGTGCTGCAGTGTACGTTCAATAAATAGAATTCTTAATGAACGCCTCCACGCAAGGTTAGTATCATGACTTGAGTGTTGTCCTTCCTGCAGGTGACCTTACAACCTCCAGCATCAACAACGTGACCATCGCTGACCTTGTGCTGCGTACCGGGATGCAGAGACAAGTGATTACCGACACCAAGCTGTTCTCGGGAGGCCTGCAGGTGAACGGTGCCATCCAGGTAGCCTCCCTCAACCACGTGGATGTAACGCAGCTCAACAGGACCATCGTGAGGGTGGATGGAGGCAGTGCGGTCATCCATGTCGATACGGTAATGTTATGTTGATTGTGTGATGTAGTGTTTGTTTCAAGATTTGTAATGCTTTTTGCTAGAGTAATTGTTGTATGGCGTGAGTGTTTAGTAATAGGCACGTATGATATATTTGCTTATTTTAACTAGTCTACCTATTCTTGTCTAAACCTAACTTTCTATCGCTAAACCAACTTGACTTTCCCAGTAACAAATATCCTGAATGACTCTTTTATTCCTGGTGTCCTTAATTTCACCCCATATAAATTAGTGACCTTCTACTCTCATCCTTAAAGACCAATATCCTTCGGTAATGCCTATGCCTTATAAATATCTAGCATTACCTTTGCCTTCAATGTTTCTTTATTTTTACCCTTAAACACCCTCGTCCTCAGAGGTTTGAGGGTGAGGTGCGGTGCCTGGTGGGGACTGAAGTGCGCCAGGCTGTCAACAACTTCGACCTGTCTGAGTTAGCTGTGCGCGTGTCCCAGATCAAGCAACGGCTCGTTCAGGAGAAGCAGCGTTTCGGCAACATTCTAGGCCAGTTCGGATCACTAAACGAGGACAACTACGTGAAGGCCAGGGGTGAGGGGTGAAGGGAGTGAGGGGTGAAGGGGTGTGATGGGTGAAGGGGATAGGAGGATGGGTGAAGAGATGCAGATAGCTGGGTGAGACAGATTTTAAGGACTATAGCATTCTTTTATATTTATTTGTTCTATATAATCAGACTACTACTATCCATCTTTTTTTTGTTAATTCCGTTTATTATAGATTTCAGTTTTATAATCGGTAGTGATTCTGCATCCGTAGTGTGAGTGTTTTGTTGTGTTTGCAGAGCTGTACGCGGAGATGGCTTCCTTGGAGAGAGTGTTCCTGCCTCAAGATACAAGTGTGTTCGGTCTGATGTGGGTCGGATCCATTCCAGGCGTGGGGGAAGGACAGGTGCTCAAGATTACCAAGTGTCACGTGATGCTGTGCGGCTGTGATATAGATTGTCACTACTTCAAGGTGAGTGGAGAGAGTGCAAGAGGTGGAGTGAGGGAGAGAAGGTGAAGGGAAGTAAGAGTGCAGTGATGAGCTAGGTGGAGGAAGTTAGGAGAATTAATTAAGGACTTGAATGAGGAAATTAGTTTAGTTGTGTGGAAGAATTGGTGGATGAATAGGAAGAAATCTGAGGTGGTAAGTGGAAGGAAAAAAAGGTAAGCAAGGAAAAACAGTTTGAACAGGTGGATGGACTGCAGTGAAGAGTAAAGTCAAAGTAAGGCCGGGACTGAGGGACTTGCCGAGTCTATTGAAAGGTGTGTGAATGGACGTAGGGGTGGTGACTCCCTGTACGGGACACTTGGTTTAACTTTGTCAGAATCACATCAATTTGTCGCTCTTTAATAGAATCACTTTGGTGTGCGCGGGTCGCCTTGTGCTGGGTGGCGGCGCCTCCTGCACACGCCTGATGCACAGCTGTGGTGGTTGTGGTGATAATGTTAACTAAAACGATTGCTATTTTTTTGTAGTCTATATTTTTTCCCAGGTGATTACTTTTTCATGCTTTTTAAATGTATTGATAACCACATTATTTGATTGTCTTACCTGGCATATTTCTGAAGTGGGTTCTTATGTACAGATCGAGAACGACACCCGCTTGACGCCCATCCATCACCTGGTGAGCAACGTGGCCGTCATGACACACGTGCTGCGAGGTGGCCGCTACCTCCTCATGCTGCACTCGCAGTAAGTCACTAACACGGGTGTTAAATGCAGCAGCGGCCTGGCTGCTGCTACGGTTACATTGTTAGCGAAGTTCATGCTTAATGCTTATAGTCACAGTACATTCTGAAGGAAAGTTGAAAGTTTGCTATTAGCTGATCTCCATGAATTACATAGATGAAAAAGTTAGTACGTTAATTAATTGTTTTGGTGTGCAGTGGTAGAACAGTGTTTGTAATTGTTTTTGTGTGCAGGTGTTTAGGTGGGCGTGACATGCAGGTGAAGGTGAGCCTCCACCACCACGCCTCCGCCTCAGTGGTGCTCCAAGGCGTCCTCATAGACTCCGCAGTGTTTGTGGCTGACGGCGTCGACTACCTGGTCGCCGCCCTCTACAGGAAGGACAACAACAACAACAACAACAACAACAACAATAACAATAACAACGGTAACTAACACTTCCTTCACCATTGACGCATCACTGCTTACATTACCGTGGATATTTAGTGTTGAAAGTGAAAGAAAAAAATCAGTTTGTAGATTTAGGTTTCAGTAACACTATTTTATTACGTTGTTGGGTTAGAGCCTTTCAATCGGCTGCCATTCCAACTCCAAATACGCTCCACTCATCCAATTTTGTTACACACGCAACACTACACTTCACCACTCTGGAACCACTACACTTCACACAAAACTACACTTGCAGCATACTAGGTGTAGGTAGCTAGCTTCCTCGGCAGCTTGTACAAGTGTGTATTTGTGTGCAGTGTATGACTACGGTGAGGATGGTGCTATGGTGAGCGAGGTGGTGGTGGTGCGCGTGGACGCCGCCGGAAACAGCGTACAAGTTGCGTCTCGTTGGGTGACGCAGACTCTCGTTGTGGATCTGGACGTGACCAAAGTGAGTATATGAACCATTGTTGTCTTGCACGTGAAATAAACCGCATAGTAACCGTTTAAATGTTCGGTTTTTCTTATCTATTTTCACTATTAAAACGCTGAAGTTAATTGTTATCAGGTAAGCGTTATCTAGAATGGCTCTATATTCCTCATGATCAAGTATTTATAATGGAATAATAACCCTGGAATGAGAAGCGTGTGTGTGTGTGTTAGGTTCGTACAAATGTTTATAGTGTGTGACGCCAGACTCTCCTTCACTCCCAGGCTGGCGGGTCGTGGTTCCTGCTCCTTGCTAATGGCTTCGGGGACACTTCAGTTGACCGTTTCGTCACGCCCACTGACATCCTCCGCTGGGACTCCAACACCAGACGGGTAATGACCTTGTACCTTCATCCTCACCTCGCTCCTTCCTTACTTTTCTTACTGCCATAACTACTTCCTCCTCGACTTCAAAATTTCCTCTTGCTGTTCCTCTGCGACATTTCGACCCTCTCAAAATTTAGTCTTTGCGTAAATTTCCTGTATAAGCCTACAAAACTACCTTTATTTCCAGTGGGTATTCCTGTATATCCCTTTCAAAAGTACCTTAAGTCTACCCTGGTGTCCTCTTGACTAACTCTTGACTGCCTTTCCCTCGCCACAGTTCACCCAGAAAGAGCAGCACATGGGCAGCTACGTGTCCAGTGGTTCCTTCGTGGAGGTGATGGGCGACACCTTCATGGTCTTGACGCAGTACAAGAATAAACCACCAAAGAACAGCCGATTTGCAGCCTCCTGTGCCTCTAAAGTCCTGGTGCGTGATGGTGGGGTGGAGGATTGAGATTGACGGGAAAATGTTGGCGAGGTGGACAGGGTAGAGGAAATAATGGAGGGGTGTGGAGGAAAGTAGGTATTAGTGGTGGTGGTGGTAGTGGTGGTGGTAGTGGTAGTGGTAGTGGTAAAGAGGATAGTTATGACAAATGGTGTTAGGTTAGGAACTGTTAAAGATGGTTATTTAAGGGAAGCAAATGGAAAGTGTAGTAAGATATAGGTGGAAGAGGTGTGTGTTGGCACTAAGATGGAGGGAGGGAGGGAGGGAGGGAGGGAGGAGAGGAAAGAGGGAGGTAGAGGTAATTAAGTCCTTAGTGAAAATAAAAACCACTCTGAAGTAGAAGCCAAAACACTTCAGACTATTTATCATATAAGAACAGATGCGGAGATGGAGAAAAAATGTATCTAGAAAAAAATTGGTGGGTATTATAATCTGTTATTTGAAGGTATTAATCACTACACGTTACTGAAAGCTTCCACGATGCAGTAAGTGGAAAGTAATGCAAAAGTAACCTAAATTTTACCCATCAATATGTTCCTCTCGCATTGATCAAGAGGATGGGAGGTAGAGGGAAAGGGACGGAGTAAAAATATTTAAGAGTATGAAAAAAAAACCTTCATATTAGCGAGGCAAGGAGATGGGAGCTTATTGGAAGGGAATTGCATCGAAAAGATTTGAGTGGTTCCAGCAGAGTTTAATCCTCTTAGGTAGTAATATTTTCTAAGGCTTATGAACCTGTAATAACTTTCACCTTTCCTTCCTCTCCTTTCATTCCTCTCCTACGTAACTTTAGTATCACCTATTCTCTCTCTCCCTCTTTCTCTTCCCTGTTCCCCTGTCTCTTGTCTACCAGTCCTCCTTTTATTTAGTTTCTCCTTTTTTCCCCTTTATCAATATTCCTATGTCTCTAATTTGATCCCATTTCTTCATCTTTATCCTACATCTCGTATCGTCTCCATTCTCCCTTCATTCCTCTTAAACTTTCCTACCTTACACTAACTTTCCTTCCTCCATTAAACTACCTTGTCTTAACTTTCTCTTTCCTTCCTCTATTAAACTACTTTATCTTACCTTACCTTGCACTTTCTTCCCATCCTCCTCTAGGTGTTCCGCTACGACAAGGTGACTGGAGACTTCAGCGAGTACCAGTCCATCGCTGCTTACGGTGTCGTGTCCCAAACTACTCTTCAGGTGGACCGTTCCCTCTACCTCATCCTGGCCTCCCCCTCTGATCATTGCGTCTACGTGTGTCTGTACAAGCACTCTGAGGTAAGGTGGAGAATTATTGAGGTTTTAAGGAGAGTTTTGCAAGCATTATGGAGCGTGTTTTGGAAATATTTCGGATTTAGTGTATTCGTGTGTTTGTTATGGGATGGGAGAAGTTTCGTGTGGTGGTGGTGGTGGTGGTTAATGGGATGGTTTTTGGGGAGCAATATTTTTTAATTTTTGGTGGTGAAGCATTGATGTGGTTGGGGTGCGAAGTGTCTTTAGTGTATGAATATATCTTAAGAATTTGGGTTAAAGAGTAAGGAAGAGATGCAGTGATATTTGACAAGGAAAAACTAGGGGAGGAAGGATGTATGGAGGAAGGATATGAGAGGTGTGTATGGGTGTGTAAGGAAGGTGTGGGTGTGAGATAAGAAGGGGGAGTGTATCGGTAAAAGCTTGTATGAGTGTGGATATGTAAAGGTGTGTGTAGACAATTGTGTGTGTGAGAGATGGTAAGGTGTGGAGGGTGTGGCGTCGTGACTGTACTTGCTTCTCTTAGAAAGCTTTAGTGTGTTAAGTTGGGAGCTTCTCAAGAGATTGTGGCGAAAAAGGTACGCCAAGAAAAAGTTATAAATACATGGCCAGGGAAGCAAATGTTTGTGAGGAAGGAAAACAATGTAGCAAGGAGAGGGGGGGAGAGAGAGGGAGAGAGGGGCAGGGAGGGTCTAGTTTGAGGGAGACTTCGGAAAATATATAATTTGCAATACATTAAGTGATATTGAGTGAAATGGGAAGCGATTGGTGTAGATTTATACTTTTTTTCTTATTAATATTTATAGAAGCGAACCTTTCATCTCGCCAAGGAACTTAATATCCGTAATGGTCGTGTTTTTGTTAGCGTGTGATTATAAAAACTGAACTACAATATTAATTTTCTTGAACGTCTTAAATGCCCGAGAGTTGATTAACGAGTGATTTTATTTTCCACTTTATTTGTTTATTAATTTTTTTTTTTTTTTTTAGCTTGGAGTATGTATATAAACTTCGATATCTACTCAAAAAGCTTAAAATTTTAGTATACAGCCTTGATTCTTAACTAAACGTAAGTGCATTGATTACTCCTATAACCACTTAATGAAGGTATATTAAGTGCACTTGATGTCTTCTTTCCAGGGCTTCATAATCATGCATAAGGTGTTCCTGGTGGCGCCGCTGTCCGTTGTGGCGGTGACGGAGGGCGACAACATATACCTTCTCGTGTCCACTCCGACGGGCGTGGAGCGGTACAAGGTGTTCGTGAAGGGCGTGGACCCAGACACACTTTACTACCTGTACTAGTTGACGCGCATTGTTTGTATTGAAATGAAGTGCTGACGTTACTGTTGAATTTTTTGTACCTACGAGTGAACGGTTGGTGATGGACGCGTGTGTGTGTAAGGGTGTGAAGGGATTCTATGCGTAGTCAGGGTTAGATTGCGTTATAAAGGTGGTAAATGAAGATGTAAAGTTTTCAAGAGTGGGAATGGATTTCTTGAGTTTAAAGTAGTAATTTTCAGATTGCTTAAATATATACTGTACGTGCAAGAGATGGTATATGTAAGTTCTCGCTTAAAATTTGCATTACGTACATGCCATAACGTTATACCAACACACCAACTCTATTTTCTATTCTCTATTCTCTTCAGCGTTACAGATAGGACGCTACACCACACTTTCCTGCCACACGCGTAACTATACTGCCTCACTCAATACCGGCCGCAGCTAACGAACTGGCGGCCGAACATTGATTACCATTTCAAACTTTTTTAGGCTTGTATTCTGCCCTTGGGAATGTGTGATTGACAGGACAGACTGGTAGCAAGACCAATAATACAATGGGTGATCGCTGTCGTGGGAGTCTATTTTCACTTTGCTAGTTTTTTTTTTTTAGTGCTGTTATTTTATGCTTAATACGAGCCGTTACTTTATGCTTAATACGAAAGTTAGTTTAGTTTCGTGTTTCTACTAGATATTTTTTACTCTCTGGTAATATGTTCAAACTAATGATTGAAACTTTGGAGGAATTAATTTAGAGATAGTTTGGAGTAGTTTTTGGAGAGTTTCAGAGTCCGGAGTTCGTTCAATTGTCTCCCGTTTTATTGTTGTAGTTTGTGCATTAACGTCCGTCCACACGATCGGGTATCACTCTGCGGACTTTGCTCTTTACCGGCAAAGTCTGCAGACACACTAGTTTCCACACTGTTGTTAGTGAGCCAGTCAAGGGCAGGCAGACTAAAAATGCAGCCACACTCAATAATGCAGTGTGCGGTACAACGGTGTGTAGCAAGTAATCTAGCACAATGTAACCTGATTATTGCTATCTGAAAAAGTTCGTTAGTTTCAGTCACGATATTACGTAAATTGCAGGACTGAAATTGGCAGAACTTCACAATGTAAGTGAGAATGGACCTAAATACATTCTATAGGAACCTCTGATGTCTGGCAGCGACGTACTTCCAGGCATCGTGTGGAGTGGAGAAATCTTTCCACCCAAGCTTAGGCACTCCGTTGTCTACTCACGTCCACTAGGAATTGCAGACTGTTCGCTTGTGCCCTCCGACCCTCCCCGATCGTGTGGACGCGCCTATATTCTTGATTGGCAACATTGAAAGCACAACTTGAGGTAGGATATTTAGTTGTCTCTTAAATTAAAGGTTCGGTTCCATTGTGGCTACTCTATGCTTGTCAATGTTTGTAGTCCTAACTCTAACAACGGATGGAAGATTTAAGCTTTTCCTGGGCAAGCGGAAAGTTAGTTTTGCGTTAGCTTCTATATTAAGACCTATACTCTCTGCTGTATTTTTGTGTTCAATTATACGTGGGATCTATTTTTAGGTGGAAGCATTTAGGGTTTCGAGTGAGCGTGTTATCCCGTTCAAAACCGTGTAATAGTATGTTTGTGTCTAACTTGATTGGTGTTGATGGGCGGCCTGACGCAGTGTGTCGCTGATCCGAAGCACTTGTTCATTTAATCGTTCATTGTTGCCATTCATTCACACTTTCTTATTCATTCATTCACGTGTTCATTCTCGTTATGCATTTACACCTTCTTTCATTTATTAATTCTATCATTGACTCTTTCATTCATCCGTGTCATTCATTCACTCCTTCATACATACATACATACACTCGTTGTTTGCGTTTTAAATAAGGTTTCAATTCACCTGTCATCGGTGTCATATTTTGATTAAAGTTTCCATTTACCTGTCATTTTGTTTTGATCCAGAGTTTCATTTACTTGTCATTGGTCAGTCATTCTTGTTTTCCATCCTTGCTGTTCACTCCCTCGCCTCGTCTGTATCCTTGAGTGGTGTTTTCCCCTTGGACATATATAGGGGAAGAGTGATTGTATCTATTAAGTTACAGGTGAAGGCCTTGATCATTTTGCATATTGATTTAAACTGCACCATATAACCAGTGGCGTTGCAGGACTCTGGTGGTGGATTGAAGTGCCAACCTAACCTAACTTAACCTAACTCTTATAAGTAGTTTTGGTTTAGTTTCCCTCCACAACCTTCCTTTCTTCTCCCACAACACTGTATAAGATGATCCAGTTTTCCAGCATCACCCTCGTTCACCTTCCCTTGTAATATAATGTCTCCTCCTCCTCCAGCCTTATTCTAGTTAATCTTGTTACGATCTAATTTCTACAGCTGCATCAACTTTATTAACGTCACACTAACCCAGTCACACTAATCCAGTCACCGTTCTTTAGCCTTGGAATCATTAGTCATCCTCTTAATGATTTGTACTTCACCACCACCACCACCACCACCACCACCACCACAGCCTTCATGTCCCAATGGCCGGTGTGTCTGATGCTGACATTTCATTATTCATATTTTTTCGTCCTTTATTTTCTATTATATATTTTATTTCGTCCAACCTCGTCAACCACATCGACCTTTCATTCACTTCAACAACAACTCATTAATCACCAAACTGACTTCATTCATCCAATAACCTTAATATTCACCCGCTATGGTAATAATAATAATAATAGTAACTCCATATTCACCAGCTAGTCGCCATTAATATTCAGTCTTCTTGAGTCAACCACAAGTCGTCCCCCTCCTCCTTCCTTCTCCCCTTCCTCCTCCTTCCCTCCTCCTTCCTCCTCTCCATCCTCCTTGGGCTTCCATCACCTGTAGTAATTCACGAGGGAAGGAATCAATTAGTTTTAGACAGCCCGTCATCCTTGCCGGGCTGCGCTGCCTGGAGGAGGGTTCGTCAAGGGCACTCCAATCCTGATGTTCCCGTGGCATAGCGTGGGTTTAGAAGCCTTCATGATTGTCACCTGATTGCCTGCTGACCTGACCTGCACGTCCGGGGTATTTCCAGGCCTTTAGAGTGCAAGAATTCAGTCCTAAACACGCATTATGTGCTATCATTACGAGCAATACTAGTTTACACATGACGCAGCTATGTAGTGTAATCAAGGACAATGCACATGGACGAGGAAATTGTAGTGGGAATGTTTGTTTTTTTACTCTAATTCCAATCAAGCGCAAGAGTTAATGAGGTCACCTGAACACCAGCCGAGTCACACCAGGTACTAGGGTCGCCTCGCCTCGCCTCGCCGGTGTAGGAAGTAAGTCCCTTGGTACAGCAGCGCGGGGGAGGCTCGAGGCTGGTACAGTAGGAGGCTGTGCCATTATGTGGAGTGGAAGGCAGTGCTCATAACAGAACTCGAGGTTAGTTAATTAAACCTCCGTAAGTGGCTTCATAACGTGTGTTGGGGAGGAGGTGGAGGCGCCGGCGGGGCAGACCGTAGACGTGCCTCGTGCCTAGTGGAGGGTGCCGAGGGTGCCAAGGGCGTTACGGTAGGGTGGAATTTAATTGTGGGATTTAATTGTGTGATTTAATTGTCTTGAGGCGTAGTGTGGTAATCCTTTATTGCGTCTTGTGTGTGTGTGTGTGTGTGTGTGTGTGTGTGTGTGTGTGTGTGTGTGTGTGTGTGTGTGTGTGTGTGTGTCTGTCTGTGTGTGTGTGTGTGTGTGTACTAGTCTGGGAGGATTGAATGATACTGACAGAGAACGATGGAAAACTTGAAATACATCTAAAATACAACACAAATACAATGATCCACAACAATTTCCTACAAAAACAAGTGTAACTGTGACTTACAAATGTTGACACTTTCGCTATCCTGTCCGTCACGTCCTTGGAGGGAACACGAGTCACTCCAAGGACAGACCACATGCTGAACACGTCTCGATCCTGTCTGACTCGATTCCCAGTATAAAAGGAGGAAATCCGTGACCTACCAGCCGCGCCGCCCACCCGCCCACCCGCTCACCATACCCGAAACCCGAACTCTTCTTAAAACTGTCTTAAAGAAACGATATTCCATCAATCTTAAAACTAAAACAAATGAGAAAAGATGTGAAGTTGAAAGTGACGGGAATAATGTTTCTCAATTCATGAACTTTTCAAATCCTTTTTTTTCCCAATAAATGATGGAGTTAATTTGTAGTTTGTAATTGGAGTTTGATGAATAAGTCTTATCTGCCAATTATTTACGCGTATCATATTATATTATTTGAAAGAGTCTAATTGAGTGGTTCCTGCAGCTATTCCTGGGATGACTGAATTAAGGTCGCGAGTAATAAGGTTGCAGCAGCAGGGTGGTAGTGGTGGTGGTGGTGCGGAGGCGGGTGGAGGGTGGAGGTTGGGTTGGGGGTGAGGTGCCTAGTCCTGCAGGAAACTTGGTAATAACTACAGCTCACACGGCCTGCCCAGGGAGTGTCAGCGAGGCGGTAGTAACGATGTCAGCCATTGGATAACTCATACGGATATACAAGTACTTCCACACATCTTGTACACGAGTTAACAAAGCATATATAAGACTCGTATACATGCTTTCATAGATTTACATAACTTTGACCTGTATGTATAGATTCTAACTCCAGGTGAAATAGGTGTTTACATGGTATTTGTGATTAATAGGAAGGCGGTGAGTGGGTGGG
>JAXIVD010003020.1:5000-10000 GCA_036785275.1 Cancer borealis
TCATAAAATAGAGAATAAATGAGAGGGGTACGTGGAAGCACACACGTCCGGGCAGGTGGAAGGAGATATACACAAGGTGACTTTTACTTGGAAGTGATAAGTAACCGTTGACCATATTACAATTTAGTGTCATATTCTCTTAACCTCAGTATAGGAGAGGGAAAGGGGCTCATCGTGGGATCTGCAAACATTCTTCAGTAAATTCCTCGTGTTGTTGTACTCTTACCACACTCTTAAACCCTTAAATCCCTTCCCTTCAATCCACAGCCCCGCCATCACCTCTCACTGAATACAACTGAAAAGTCAAGAAACCCTCACAATCTGACTCTCCTCCTTATCCAGACTACTTAGAAACTCAGAGAGAACCGAGCAAACAACAGACACCACCACCATAATGAACACTTCAACACTGCAACACTGGAGACACACTCGAAGGATGAAGGACTGTCATTCTACACTTTCAGGAGACGTTTCCAGTGTGTAAGCCCCTGTAGTTCCACCAGCGACACTCTGTCTTTGGTACAATTAGCTCTCCTATCAATATTCGCGGCCGTGCTTCCTCCCTACGATGGAGGCTAATTTAAAATCCATTAGTGTAGCATTTGCAAGGCGTGAGGGAGGACTAAACTAGCGCGTGTGTCTGGGAATGTTGGCTAAGCTGTCGACTCGAAATAATAATAGTCGTTGAGGCTAAATTGGATTTGCCAAAGACAAACCAAATTAGCTGGACGAAAATGGATCTATTTTAGTCGCGATCTTCTTCTTCAAGGTCTTTGCAGTTCCACGTTGCCAATGTAGTTTTTTTTCGTAAACACATTGCATAATATACAGAAGGAAAGACAGAAAACTGGAAAGTCGGACAGGGAATAGATGAAAGAAAATAATGGGCCAGGAAGGAGGAAGGGTGAAGGAAAGAAGAGGAAAAGTAGAAGATGATAATGAGCAAAGGAACAGGAAAACGTCCAAGGAGAGGAGACAAGGAATGGAAAGAGGCAAGGGTGGAAGATGGAGAAGGGGAAAGAGGAAATGTGCAAGGAAAGGCATTGGGTCTGGAAGGAAGCACAAGTGAAGAAGGAACTGGAAGGAACTGGAAGAAACATGGAAAGGCAAGGCAGAGGAAGGAGCTGAAGGAAAGAGGAAGAGAAGGAGGAACAGGAACAATAGGAAGAGGAGAAGCACTAGCAGTAGAAGAAGGAGGAGCAGGTGGAGGAGGACGAAAGGCAGGTACGAAAGGAGAAGATGGAGTAGGAGGAGGAGACAGTAGAGGAGGAAGAGGTGGTGGTGGTGGTGGTGGTGGTGGTGATGGTGGTGGTGGTGGTGGTGGTGATGATGGTGGTGACCGTCGTGTAAAAGCAGCATTGGCAGCCCTGTTATCACTCCATTCCTCAGGGCAACACAGTGTCCCGCAGAGACGTGTGGAAACCTTATCTGTCCCTCGTGTAGGATCTTAACTTGGTCAGAACGAAGCCACGAATTACAGTGATCCCTTAGACGACCTTGTGCGATGTGTAAAGGACTAACCTACTGGTACTTTGTGGTATTCCTTCCTTTCTGGAGTTCGTCTGTGAAGAGTCGCTGAGTGAATGCCTCATCCTTTGTAACTATGCGATGCCGTTTGGCGTGTGAATTAATGACGAGTGCCACAAAGAAGAGAAAGTTCTTCGAAAGGCCATGAATTATACCGACGTTCTTTGAAATAAACTCGTGCAACTTAATTTGTCTGTTTTTTTTTCCTCTATTCTTTTCCCACAATTCCCTCTTCTTCAGTCTGTTTGTTGTTTGTCGTTATAGTCTTCGTGTTTTCTTCCTTCCAACGACGCTTGTTTGCTGTCACCTCTCGTCCCTCTCATTGTCTCCTCTCATTACCTTACCCACCATGCTTCTCTCCGTATGAACAAACACACACACACACACACACACACACACACACACACACACACACACACACACACACACACACACACACACACACACACACACACACACACACACACACTTCGTCCTCAAATTAAGTGGCACTAAAGCCGCTTCCGATGTTGCGAGTTAAAAATGTTAAAAGCCAGAAAAAATGAGGAGGTTATGAAATAATACCGTATTAATTACTACATATTTCAGCGAGTCTCTGTATTGTTCGAGGATTAGCGAATATCTCCTTAGTTAACGGTGGTTTTTATGAAGTTCATCAGTGTGTGTGTGTGTGTGTGTGTGTGTGTGTGTGTGTGTGTGTGTGTGTGTGTGTGTGTGTGTGTGTGTGTGTGTGTGTGTGCGTGTGTGTGTGTGTGCGTTTGTGTACTGGTGGAAGGACACGGGTTCGGCTGTGCTTTGGCCTTGTTCACTGATCCGTCCGAGTTCAACCCAACAACATAATATGCGAAGGACAGGAGCTCCAGCCGCCTGTGTGAGCCGAGCAGCGAAACGTAAATGCACTTTTCCTACCTAGAGATCAGGAGAATAGGAAGGAAGAAAAATATAAACTAAGGTTGAAAAAAAACAAATCTGGTGAAATGTGTATGTGTGTGTGTGTGTGTGTGTGTGTGTGTGTGTGTGTGTGTGTGTATGTGTGTGTGTGTGTGTGCGCGTGTGTGCGTGTGCGTGTGCGTGTGTGTGTGCGTGCGTGCGTGCGTGTGTGTGTGTGTGTGTGTGTGTGTGTGTGTGTGTGTGTGTGTGTGCGTATGCGTGTGCGTGTGCGTGTGTGTGTCTGTTTCTCAAATCTATCACAAAAGGTTAAAGAAGTGCTTTGTAAAAATATTGTAAGTGTTTTGCTACTTTTCTGGAATGAGTCAATATCGCAATAAAGATGGAAAGAAGAAATTGTTACGTTTGAATTGTTGTACATATTTTTGTTTTTACAGTTTTATCCTCTGTTCCACTTTTGTCAGCCAGATACAAAGGTACGAGCATATAGTTTTTTTCTAGTGAAGCTGAGAGCCGGTGTTTCAAGGCAATAGATCTCTCAAGCACTCTCTCCTGATGAACGTTAGAGAAGGTGGTGAGAGGGAAAGAAGCAAATATACTAATAAGAAGAAAAGGGAATTAGGAACATGGAGTAAATGGATAGATAGAAGAGCATTAAGTCGCTTTGGTTATGATAAGGGACATGTAACTGAGAGAAAATTGCGTTCATACTGCTTGGTTCAGTGACAGGATGAAGCAAAATGATGGAAAAAATGCGTAAGAATCTCTGCAAAACCAACCGATCGTAAATACGTCAATAAAAGTTAAAAAAAAAAAAAAAAAAGACATACGTAGCAGTGTAAACATAGCAAACACGGAAACAATGAAATGGATATATATGAACAGTAGAAGAGTGTTTAGGAGATTAAGGAAGAGTTATGAACCGACCCTTGCCCTGCGTCACAAAGGGGAAGGGGAAGGCTGCACAGGAAGGGGCCTGAGTGGGTAGATGCAATAGTCTCTGCTAATGACAGTGGATGATTGTCATGGGTCACGCCACAGCTACGTGCCGCAGCCAGCCTCTTCCTCTCTTACTGGTCCTGTTGTCGGGAGGTCGAGGAATGTGTGCAAAGGTCACTGAATCTTGTGGTGGACACGGGCGGGCGTCTTGTTTGCTTATTTTGGTATGTGCATGCACATGATACTTATTTTGTGAATCTTACGTAGGAGGATGCAATGTGACTTCTGTTTGTTGTGACGTCAGGAAATTAATTTATAAATCTTATTATATATGTAGATGGGCAATCTAAAATGTTTTCTTTCTTGACAAGCTAGCGTCATTAACTTGTCTGACCTGTCCTGACCTAATATACTTTGCTTTATATTGCCTCTTGACCTTGTTGTGTCACAATTTCTGGCCTTTCCTCACCCACCTTTAGTTATCCATGAACTATTATGTAACTCACTACTGGCCTTTTCTTATTCTTCCTATTGCTCGTCTTTCCTACTCTAACTAATGTTTTCCCATAACTTAACCTTAAACCAGCTCTTAACCTGCCTCCTCTTTCCACCCACAGGCGTAATGTGTGCGAGTTCCAGCGGGAGGAGGTGGAGCTGGTGCGAGTCCCCACAGTGCGCACCTACAGCACCAACGTAAGGGTACTGAAGCCTGACTGCACGCCCTCACCCACCGACGACTGCCATGGCTACGAAAGGAGGTGAGAACAGAGGCGCAGAGGAACGAATTACATGTTGAATGAACGCGTGGAGTAAATGAGTGGTTTATTTGTGTTGTGCTTGAATACGTGCAGTGGATGGGTGTATATTGGTATATTGACTACACTATTTCTACAGTATGTGGATATGTGGAAAAGAGGTCAGTTCATCAAGTGTTTTGTACATGTGGAGAGGATGATTAAATGGTGTTGTGTGTGGATATGCCGAGTGAACAGGTTGTTGTACTATGAGTGGACGTGTGGAGTGGGTAAGTGCTTCGCTTGATAAAGTGTTATTTTGAAAACGTGATAAATTAGTATCATGCGTTCTGGCGGATGAGATGTTTGTAATTATGCAGGGCAGGGAAGGCAAATGGGAGGCGTTACGTGGGGCAGGAAGGGAGCGAGATAAAACAATTTGGTAGGTGTCGCGTACAGAACGAAATGAATTAATTAAATGAAGGAGTCGAGGTAAGCGTATTGACAAAGTTAGGCGACAAGAGACAGGTGGTACAAAGAGATGCAGCGAGGATGACATCGAAGTGGAATATTATGTTCCGTTCTTACCTCATAAAGAAAGAAAGCTGTGCACATTCCATTTTCCGCCGTCACGAAACTGCGAAAATCCTTGATAATAACGGAGAGCGGAATGAAAAAGAAGAGGGAGGAGTAGAGCGAGGAGCGGGATAATAGCCGACAGAGAGATAACTGGAATAGTTTGTCCAATTCTGCCATTAGAGCAAACTCCCTGTGATGGTTTCAAGTACCGTACAAACAAACACACAGAGCCAGGCGAGTCTGAGTGCTCTTAGGGTAGCCAGGCACGGGACAGTCATGTACTTTTTCACTTCTTCGTTTCCTCCTTCCACTGTATATTATGTTCTCCCTTTG
>JAXIVD010003020.1:15000-20000 GCA_036785275.1 Cancer borealis
AATTCGAGGAGACGAAAAATATCATGAAGTCGATCTTTATCCTGAGGTGACGACTCTGAGACACAACAGTCGTGGTCGTAGTTTTCTTTTCTTTTTGTGTGACACTATTATTTTCTCTTCAGAACCTCACCTTGTATTCCTCGCTAAGACTCTAGTGCTTGAAGCTCCTGATGGCATTCTGTATTGCTTCCACTTATTTCCTGTATCCTCATTCCTGATCCCAAGCTGACTATTACTGTTACGTGTGTCTTGGTATCAATCGCTTGTTGTTGTATCCACGACATCTAACTTGTCAACAATTTTTCCGGTTTGGATGAGATTAAATTACTTTCACTGAATATATCTGCTTTGTCATTCCAAATTATAGTGATTATGCAATATTGTTTGACTTTAATAATAATGTGAAGCAAAACCTGATTTTTTCTCTTTGTAATTTAAGTCTGAGAGTAGTTTTGCTTAATGGTTGAGGCTCCACGTACTCGCTTCCCTTCACACCTTCATCGAACTTGACAGTTCCGTCATTATAATAAAGTCTCTCACATTACTTAACATGTCTAATTAGTTTTACGTCCGGATCGTGTGCACTGCGTCTATTATGAAATTAGGAGGCTATCAAATAGGGTTGAATTCTATTTAAAAATGCTTTGCACCACACTAGGGTCGAGTGTTGTCTTGCGCACGCACAGAAACTGATTGGAAGCTGAGCGGAGTGTGTTGAGGATCAGGAGCTGCAGGCAGTCGCTTTCTGAGGGATTAAAAAAAAAATTCATTTTCCATGAACACTTGCTACAGCTATAATACATAATCTTCTGAAAGTAATCGAAGTGATAACCGACTTCTATTCGATTACTTTTGAGAAAGTATTCTATAATGATGTTTATTTTCTATTGTTAGTATCGCCCACTCTTAGCTGCCAGCCCGCCACTCCGCATGATGGTGATGCCTCGGATTAATCAGTCAGTCTGTCTGTCACTCTGAGGGTTAACGGTGCAGGAAAGAGCAAAACTATTACACAATATCGTCAGACTTTTTTTTATATTATATAGGAATAAGTTATGTGTCGCACATAGTAATGATATTCTATTTGCAATATATTCTGTAATCATATGGTTCGTATGTGTGTAATTGTTTTATGGTCAGAGTAAATAATTAATTAAATGGAGAAAACCTTGGATCAGATAAATATTTATCGAATAAACCCAAGCACCCCTTGGTCAATATTGTGCATTAATATGCACTCGATGTCAATAGAGAGTTTAATCGACAGTTTTTCAAACTGATGTCACCGTTTCAGTGGACAGGAAAACGTATGGACATTTTTAATCGCATTTCTAGAATAAGTTAATGTAATTATACTTTTATCATATTACATCATAATATGTTTTAATGTAATGTGATAAAGTAATTTATACTTATACACTGACACACATCACTACCACCATCAGTGAATGACTTTATCCAACACAAAAAGTTTTGAAAACTGTGAAATATTATAGTTGACAGTGTACACAATATTTAGGTAAGTTATAACTATTCCTGATACCAAGGTTATCCTCATGGGTGGCAAGTGATGGAAACACATAGATACAGGGAAATTAATGGAATGAATCAAAGTCAAGAACACTTGGTACACCGCTGATGTATCAAACATTTATTCTCGTGTGTTGCGAAGGATGAATGAACGGAGCGGCAGCCTTAGTGGCGCGGCGCAATATCATTATTACCTTGAAAAATAACACTTGACCGCTGCCTGAAACACCCTGTGCCCGGTAAAACTGTCGATGGCACTTAGTATAAGTAGTTCTAAGGCAGATCAACTCAAGTGGATCTAATTGTCAGCAACTCTGGAAAATTCTCCTTCTCTTACCCCATCCACTCTCTCTCTCTCTCTCTCTCTCTCTCTCTCTCTCTCTCTCTCTCTCTCTCTCTCTCTCTCTCTCTCTCTCTCTCTCTCTCTCTCTCTCTCTCTCTCTCTCTCTCTCTCTCTCTCTCTCTCTCTCTCTCTCTCTCTTTGAACCCACGCACACATACCAGGGAGGCCGTCTGTAAAAAATAATCACCTCCGTGGTACTCTAACGCCACAGCCCTCCCCTACAGGCACGTACACATACTGGATCTAAGAGGACTAGCAAGGCGCACCGAGCACCGAGCACCACATTGTGTAGCGGGAGTGGCTGTGTTGCCAAGGTGACGCCGTTCCACCAATTGTTTTCTTAGAGGCAAAAGAAGAAAGCTAAATACAGGGCAGACCAGAAAGAGGGCAATAAGCTGGAAATGAGAGAAAGGGGTAGATGAGAGAGAGAGAGAGAGAGAGAGAGAGAGAGAGAGAGAGAGAGAGAGAGAGAGAGAGAGAGAGAGAGAGAGAGAGAGAGAGAGAGAGAGAGAGAGAGAGAGAGAGAGAAAAAAAAAACAATCAGGTGAAAATGTGTGTATGTGTGTGTGTGTGTGTGTGTGTGTGTGTGTGTGTGTGTGTGTGTGTGTGTGTGTGTGTGTGTATGTGTCTGTGTGTGTGTGTATGTGTATGTGTATGTGTGTGTACAAGCGAGCGCAAGAAGTCTCTAATCCTCAGTCCCACCACACAAGAGACTATGCCACCTCCTCCTCCTCCTCCTCCTCCTCCTCCCTGCATTCTGTACACGCTCTAGACTGCACTGGCCTTTAGAACGCCTAGAAAAATGGAGCGAATCACCAGGGAGAAGGTTTAGTCCCACATATACAGGCGACTTTATTTGGGAAGTGACTGTGTTGCTGAGTGTCCCTGAGGATGGTTATGGATACGGCTGCTACGGAGGAGGTGGAGGAGGAAAAAACGTGGAGGCGAGGAGGGGAGAGTGAAAGGGAGGAGTAGGATAAAAATGTTGAAAAAGAAGGTAGGATTAAAGAAGAGGTGAAGGAGGAGGAGGAGGAGGAGGAGGAGGTAGATAAGCAGTGAGTAAAAATGTCTTCCCTCCCAACTAGGTTCTCCATTTCCTTGTTTAAATTCAACAAACATTTCCTCCTCTCATCCCGCTTTCCTCCTTTTCTTTTCTTTTCCTTTCCACTCTTTCTGTACAAAGCAAAGAATATATTCAGTGACTTGGAAAAAAAAAAGATCATGCAGTAAGAACTTTGGATTTAGCGGTTATGGTGGTGGTGGTGGTGGTGGTGGTGGTGGTGGTGGTGGTTGGTGGTGGTGATGGTGGTGGTGGTGGTGGTGGTGATGGTGGTGGTGGTGGTGGTGGTGGTGGTGGTGGTGGTGGTGGTGGTGGTATTGTTGTTGTTATTAGTGATGCGGGGGCTTCTATTTTTTCTAACAAAAGTGAAGAGCTTGATAAACTTTAGCAAATTTTTTTTCCAGTAAATGCAGCTTCTAAAAGGATGAATGATAACTATTTCCAATTTAGTTTTCAAAGTTTTGTATTGCCAACTTGGAGGCGATCATCGTTGTGGGAAAGTGAAAGACAGAGGAAGGCATATTGTTCCGCTGTCTACTACTGAAAATGATGAATGAGTGAAGATATTGGTTGACTCCTACATAATGAGATGAACAGAGTGGTGGTGAGAGTGTGTAGTCTGGTACAGGTGGGGTGCGGGCAGGCGGAGGTGTGCGGTCAGGCGGTGTGCGGTTCTGGAATGCAGAAAAGCGGGAACTGTGGCCCGATTGCACAGTCGATTTGTCAGCCGACAAACAAAATTGCTTCCCAGCTTGGTAAGCGGCTGTACAAAGCGTCACTGGCAGTTCCAGTTATTGTTTACAAACCACGGTGGTGTTCCGTAAATGGTGTACAAATGGTCGCGCTAATGGTGGTATTTCGTGAGGCTGGGGCTGGCGAGCATAGAAATATAATGACTAGATTAATTATACATCATCATATATCGTGAGTATAATGTTCACATTTTCGTTCAAGAGTTTTATCATATAACTCTTCAGAAGAGATTGCTGCATCTAAATGATGGTCAAGACTGTCACACTACTCCCCTTCCCTGTCAGAGTTGACCAGACTATAAGAATTCTGTTACTTCAGTTGTTATGAGTTGTTACTTTTGGGAGACTTTTTTTGTCAGAGAAGTTAGGTTTACGGATTCCTCTGCTTTCCGCGTCGGATTACCCGTCAACTCACTCACACACCTGACAACTATTTTCGCTCTTGACTCCTCACATACCTTCTTCTACTAGTGAGGCGGAAGTATTTGTAAATATACTTCTTGTGAACTGTGACAGCGTTTCCTTGGGTTCCTCATCTTCCTGGTGACTGTTACCATCACCACACACGTACTAGCAAACACGGCACGCATAACAACATAACATTGATGCTGGCAATAGTTTTTGAGGCAGAAAGGCAAGGCAATTTTTTTTAAATATTCCTATGCTCACTGCAATATTAATTATAATTATATTTTTTATATTACATGATACATATTCACATAAGAATCCATATTATTTCATGATAAATAAAAGGAAAAGTTGCGTTTGGTCATCTCAGTGCCTCCCCAACCTTTCCCTTCGAATGTTCCAATATATTGGTTTGCGTCCGAGTTTAACCAATAGTGGCGCGAAAAGTGATTGTGGAGCCGAGCCATGCCAGGGAGAGACACGCTGGTTTGCTCTAAAACGAATACTATTGACTATAGAATCGGCTCCATGAAAATAAAAAGTACAAAGATAACAGTGACAACACAGCGGCGGAATGTTGGAAGCTGAACACAGTTTCCTTAAGGATGGTAATGGATGAGACTTTGCCTTTATCCTGTTCACTAAGACTGTGTTGGGGATGTTTACTCATCCAAACAAAAAAACAAATAAAACCAAGAAAAAAGAGGTGTGAGCAATACAAGGGTTACAAAGCCCTTTACATAGGCAGCTTTTGGAAGGGAGAGAAGTGAGGGAAATATAACAGAACATTTAACCTAACTAAGAGTCCCTTCACACGAGGCTTTCGTGGTGACGTCATCCTTGTTTCCCCTGGCTACCATTCCCGCCACCAACAGAGCACATACTCATCACAGGCTTGGCCGCGCAT
>JAXIVD010003020.1:25000-29284 GCA_036785275.1 Cancer borealis
TCATTCCTCACAATCCACCCTGACGCAGCCTAACCTTCTGTGGCCTAATCTAGCCTCCTCTCCTCCTCCTCCTCCTCCTCCTCTCCTCCTCCTTCCTCCTCCTCCTCCTCTCTCCTCTTCCTCCTCCTCCTCCTCTTCCTCCTCCAGCCAGTGTCCCTCCATTGGATCTCAAAGCCTCGACTTCTGCTTTCTTGCCTCGTCCTTGTGACCCATCCATTACCGGGACAACAAAGGTTCGGGTGCTGGTGGTGGCAGCAAACCCCTCCTCCTCCTCCTCCTCCTCCTCCTCCTCCTCCTTCTCCTCCTCCTCCTCCTCCTCCTCCTCCTCCTCCTCCTCCTACTTCTCTCCCTACTCCTCCTCCTCCACTATCCACCTAGTTCTTCCTGTAAGTCACCTCTTCTCTTCGCTATGCTCCCCTTTTCGTCCCTATCCTTTCTCCTCCTCCTCCTCCTCCTCCTTCTCCTCCTCTCCTCCTTCCTCTCCTCCTCCTCCTCCTCCTCCTCCTCCTCATTCTCGTCCTCCTCCTCGCCTCTCGTTCCTTCTCTTCTTCTCCTCTCTCCTCCTCTCCTCCTCCTCCTCCTCCTCTCCTCCTCCTCCTCCTCCTCCTCCGTCCACCTCCTCTTCGGTTGCCCTCTGTCCCAGCGTCTCCTCTCAACCCAAACAGTGGCTTCTGCACCCGCTAATGGCCGCTACTCGTTGCCGACATATTCACGCTCACATCAAAGGAAATGTCTTTATGCTCCTTCTAAAGCGTACTGTCGATTCCGTGTGTTGTGATGCGCTGCTGTCTTTCCTGAATCTTGTCAGCTTGTCTCAAGGAGACCCCTGCTGTGTGTGTGTGTGTGTGTGTGTGTGTGTGTGTGGTGTGTGTGTGTGTGTGTGTGTGTGTGTGTATGTGTGTGTGTGTGTGTGTGTGTGTGTGTGTGTGTGTGTGTGGGTGTGTGTGTGTTTGTGTTTAGTGTCCTTCATCTTTGTCATCCTTTCCTTGCAGAACGCAATACCACACTGCGTACAAGACTAAGAAGGAGGTGCGGATCAGGAGTGTGTTCGCTTTGCTGCCGGGCTGGACCAAACAGGTTAGTGCTTGGGCTCATTTCTCCTCCCCACCCAACACCCACACCCCCTCACCCCTTCACCCCCTCACCATGAAGCTAATGATGGAGTAATTAGTCTTGGTCGCGGAGAAGAAAGACTCTCATCCGGTCTATAGATACACTAATGAGTTCATCGATTCAGTTCAGATTTCCTCTAATTCTGAATCTTTCTAATTGAGACGTTTTTCAACTACATTATTTGGTGTTGGTGCGTGACAATGGGCTTGCCTCCTGATACGTTGGGAATTAAACTGCCATTCAGCTTTGACTGCATTATCTCAGGTTAGTTTGAGGGCGACCCTGACCAAGGCTATCAGTCTGTACTTAGCGTGCACAGTCACGCTCCCCATCACCGCCGCCTCGCACGCTCGCAACCCGAGTACTCCACACTGAGTGGCCGCCGGGTCGATGTGGAGAGTGAGCTCAGCTGGACGGTGAGGGCGTCGCTCTGAAGCTGGACGAAGGCGGTGAATGCAGCGGCACGTCCTCTTTGTATTGTATCATGAACACCTTGACTAGCCCACCGTGCTGATGACTGTCCTTGGTCTTGGGCTTGACGCGCGTCGGATGTTATGGAAGCACCTTTGTAGTGACGTCTGCCACATTGTATCTTAACTACTAATTTACTGTTAGGGAAACTTACACAATTTCTTGAACCGGTATGAATTTGCAAACTTGTGCATTGCCATGCAAGAAATATATTACTATCCTATTCATTCTTAAGAAAAAAACATATGAGAAACTACCTTCTATTAAACTCTTTACTGCAGTATTGAATTCCATAATCTAATTAACTGCTGTCACGTGAGGTGTGACCGATATTCTACTTGACGTAACAAACAGTCAGACCACGCCCAGGACTTGAACTTCTCATTTTTATTTTGTTATTATATCTATGTTTTGTAATATCCTTCATATCAAGACTTATGCACATCTTGGCCTCAACTGGACAAACAATAGTGGACCCTGGCCGCTACTGAGAAAGAAAAATTATGTCAGGAGCAAGTAGCCCCAAGTAAACTATGCCATTTTTAACTCAATCTGTCACCTACGTGTGTTGGTGGCCGTCTATCCATTGTTATATTTCTTGAAGGTTCACAACACTTCACCTTTATCATCATCCTTACATGTTTCATCTTTCACGCTCTTTAACTCCCCTTCTACCTGAGGCAATTTTCTGCCACTTTCTCATTGAGTTCATTTAATAACACCTGAATATTCCTTGCACCTGCTGCACCGCTCCTTTGTCCTCAGCACACCACCTCACACACCTGCTGTGACCCTTCCCACGTTACCACCTCCTTCCAGAATTCATTTCTTATTTCCTCTCTAATCTTAGAATATTCTGCGTCACTTCATCAGTCCTCATCTTAGCCACATAAAGCTTTTCCTCTCCTCTTGTACTTCCCCACAACCCCATTCCTTCTCTAAGTATCAGTTTAATAACCCTATTTTTTATTTCTTCTTCATAAGCAGTATTTTCCCTTCTTAAGCAGCTTTTTCACTATTCACGACCTTCTTTTATTTTCCCATTACCAACCTTCATTCCATGTACTTATACTGCTTCCATCTTTTCATTATTCACTATCTTTATAAACGTTTCCCTCGGCTACAAACATTCTCTTTATCTCAGTCTTTTTCTATATTAATTTCATCATATATTTTATTTATATAATCTTTGCATGAGCTCTTCACATCTACAGGAAGCAGTCAGAGAGTTCTTGTAGTGATCCTTTTGATAAACTTACATCCACTAGTTTCCATTTATCAGATGAACCATCAGTCAATACTCCATAAACGCTTTTCTCCACCATTTCCACTTACGATATATATACATAGATATAATTTCTTATGCATCATGTATTTCCTTATGCAAGTTTTCTTTCTTTGCAAACTCAATATTTACTTGATATTTTCTTCTTAATTTAACTTCAAGTACTTGATTTGCACTACCTGCTCCAGCCCAACCATCACCAACCCCGCCCTCACACTGAGACGCCCATTAACATTCACCTTCTCCCTCTCCTCTAACGTTCCCTAAACATTTCCTTAACATTTGCTAGAAAGCTTCTCCTTCTTCCACTCCCTGCACACACACATAATTATTTGATACTATACATGACATTTTGCGAGTTTTATTTTATCCACTTGACCCCCTTCGAACTATCTCATCAACTCATTCATCGTGATAACAAATACATTCACTCTAGCATATTCCTCTCGAGTACTGATGCATCAAATCCTTAAACTTTACCAATTCTTTCTTCCTTTGTTGTCTTTCAGCTAGTCAGCCAATTCCATATCCAAACCCACCAGGTGTCTTTATGAATTACGCTCTATTTTACGTCTTTTGTTCAACGTAGGTCGTATCCTCGGTCATTCAGAAACACAAGTCGTAGCTTACAACCCTTTCTTTGTGTCGTTGGATGTGTTGTTGCATTCCCTCGAGAAAGGATCGCTAATCCTCCTCAACTCATCTTTATTACTTGGATCAAACATCAGTAGGGATATGTTGCATTATTTTTACTTCCCATAAATGGATATATAAATAAATAAATAAGAATAGAAAGGTGTAAAAAAAAATAACAATGAGTGCGATGAGCTGTGTATTCAAACAGAAGAATTGAAGCCAAGGTATTACTTCGTTTTTATTTTATATTATTATTTAATGTTGCCTTGTATCTTTATTTTTTGCTTCTTTCTTGAAGCCACTTCATACATGGTGAAAGGCACACATGTGTTAGATCATAACCACTACATCTATTATTGCTACTATTACTATTACTATAGCATATTTAGTATTATTATTATTATTATTATTATTATTATTATTATTAGTAGTAGTAGTAGTAGTAGTAGTAGTA
Source organism: Cancer borealis (assembly GCA_036785275.1). Lineage (NCBI taxonomy): Eukaryota > Metazoa > Arthropoda > Malacostraca > Decapoda > Cancridae > Cancer > Cancer borealis. The sequence goes on from JAXIVD010003020.1 coordinate 28,960, forward strand.
GTAGTAATAGTAGTAGTAGTAAGGACTTTACTCCAAATCGGGTGTTTTCTTTGATCGTAGTTTCCATTACTGAAACGTGATTTCATACTTGATTAATAAATCAGAGGCCATCTAGGTAGTGTTACGGTGAAAGTTATTTTTCATCATCAAACTTTCCTGAGCCTTTCGTGCTGCTCGTCCCGGGATATTTTATTCCTACGCACTCCGAAACACTGAATTTTAATTTTCAGCTGCAGTGTTTCTAAAGAAAAGTTTCAATGGATGTTTAAATGGGGACTATTGTATCCAGTTAAGTAGGGACGAGGATTTCATTCATTGCTGATTC